>JAMKQA010020031.1:0-27327 GCA_024699735.1 Posidonia australis
CCAAAACACAAGTAGATGCACAGAAAGCCAGCCACAACCACACACAGCCAAGAAACAACAGATTATCCATTAATAAACCATTAAACACAATATTACAAATAATACATGGTTTATTATAAAAATGGATAATCAGGCCTTGATGTTACAGATATACAACAAACAAGTAAATTTACAAAAATATAATTTCATATACATGAGAATTCATTACTTCTTTGAATTAAAAATTGTATGCCATTTATTCAGTAATTACGGAGACAAAGCCTCCTCAGCGAAAGAAAAGAAAGGATCCAGAGAAACCTGATGGTGTGTGCAAATAGAAAATATATATAAACTTTCATTTCTTATGTTATTTGTTTACTAATATGAGTTGCAACAACATATATTTCAATCACTGAAAATGAGTTGTTGACTGTATTTGCTGTTTATTGATACATTTTGTAACTATGTCGGCGACAGCCTCGGGCTTGGCGTGGAAGGCCAAATGTGTGAGGGTCCGCAAAGTCACGGCAAAAATAATAAAAATAATGATAAAAAAGCAGGAGTCGCCACCTAGTCTATTAAAAACGGAAGACGAGGAAAACTGCTTAAAACATTCAAATCATGCAATAAAGTCAATGGAAAAAGAAGTCATAAACCAATAAATTGGGCAAGGATCCCTATTACGCACGAGGAAGGTATTAGGCAACCTCGTGCGCCCGAAAAATCGATCTTTCTATGGGTTTCTCATTTACTTATATGAAATGTCGACTTTTCAGCCTTTTCTGTACGCCCAAGGGCGATATGCAATGCAATGCTATGGTGTCTTATGCTAAACATGGGTGTGTGAACTATAGGACGTGTCCTAATGTTCAGAAAGGTCGCTCGTACGGTGGGTCAAGCACCGATGCAAGGATATTGCACAGATATGATCAAAGATCTAACAAGTTCGAGTGATTTTCATCCTCGCTTTACTATATGCAAAACACGATCTATCATGCATGAAAAGGGCTGAAAACAAAATAGGGTATTCCTGATATATGCAGGAAGACAACCAAGGAAAACCAAAAGCAAATAAAAACAAGAAACATGCTAAATACCATGCCAAAAGCTGCTGTGTGCAACAGAAAACAGGCAGGTGCACCTGTTTGGTTTCCAAACTGGTGCTCCAGTCTGGTGCGCCACCTATGTGCTCTACTGGGGTGCCAGGAAAGTGTGCCAGAGGAAATCATAGATCCGACAGTAAACCAGAATGCCATGCAATGTAAAAATCTTGCAAACTTACAAACTCAACAGAAAATGCAACATGAGTACCTTATCAAAATCCAAACAAGAAAACACAAGATGGGTCTTGTGCTCAAGGGCTGTATGCCTCACACAAGACCACACCATCCTTATGCTAAGTAAAAACAACAAAATTCAGCCATGCTATCCAGATCTGGATCATGGACTGATGCATAAGAACCTCCCAAACAGGAGTTCATGAGGCAATCAGCTCACCAGATTTCAGCAACTGGCTGAATATGCAAGATGCAAAAAAAACTTAAAACAGTATCATCCAAGACTGAAATCATGCATGCAAAGACATGTCATATCAGAGAATACACACCATAAAAATCAAAGTCAAAAACACCCGGGAAAGCATGCAGGTTATGATGCAAATATGATGATTTATACTCTGACCAGACTGGTGCATCAGGATGGTGCTCTGGTTAGGTGTGCCACCTTGGTGCTCCAGTGTGGTGCACTCTAGAAAATATGAATCAGACTTTTGTCTGATTTTAGATTCTGGTCCAGATGCAAGAGATGTAATGTGATTTATCTTAACCAGATGATTAATCAGATAATAAAAAGCTGAAACATGATGAAAAGCAAGCAATGAAAGTATACCATTTATCTTAAATCATGGGTTAAGGGCTGAAAATACTGCATTGTAGATTCTAAAGAGCATGCAATGAGCTAATGAACTTAACAATCATATGCAAATGGTGAACATATAAAGAGTATATTTGCAGCTCATTTCATAGCAGGTATTTGCATGAATCATGATTCATTATGTAAAAACAGAGATTATATGATGCAGAATTTAATATGGCATTGGAGCATTGTGAATATACATGTAGGAGCAATCATCTCATCACAAAAACATCATGAAAATAGCTTACTAACAGATCAGATATCTTGTTCTTTACATGCTTTTATACAGTGTAGTATCTAGAACTTAAATAAAAGGATAAATGAAAGAGGAGTAAGGATCTTACCTTCCTTGTGGTGTTTCCTCCTTGAAGGCTCAAGATAATACTTCCTTGTTGCTTTGGATTAGCTGAGGATGCTCTGGAATGCAAGGATATCTTTAGGAAATGAGAGAGGGTTGCTGGGAATAAGTGAATGGCTTAACCAAGTCTGATGAGTTGCTAAGTGTTCCAAATGGTTGCAATGGAGGTCTTTTTATAGAGTTCCACAAGGATAACTCCCATGGGATGCAGACAGCCTCGCAAACGAAGAGCCTGGCGTAGATTCACAGGGAATATCCGCTGGCGAAGGTTACAAGCACGAGAGATGGAAAGCCAGCAGCCAGCACTCTGAAAAGTGACTGTGTGCCAGCTTTGTGCGCCAGGATGGTGCTTTGGTTAGGTGCGCCACTTTAGTGCTCTTGCTTAGTGCTCCAGTCAAGTGCTCCACATTGGTGCTCTCTACTAGTTGCCTGAATTGCTAATTGGACCATAGGCTTGTGGTCAGTTTGTGCAATGATCTCTGGCTAGTTAAAAATGTCAAATAGGATTCAAAATGGTTGAGCTTCCCGCATCCAAAGCAACATCTAGAGAGTTTACCTATGAGCCACCTCAAAATCGAGGTGTCTACACATTTCTGTATCTACAAATTTAAATTTACAGCGATTAGTTGAACACAACGATAAATTTTAGTGATTATAGCGCATTCTTGAGTTCAACATCGCTGTTTCCCAAATTGGTACAAGGATGCTTTAAGGGGATTAAACCTCAACCAAAATCATATATATTTAATTATGAAAACACCATTCAGGTATTTTTTAAATCTGCCCAGCATGTCTGTTGACAATCAGTTATTGGATGATTTGTGCTATGTTTGTTAGAAAATAACACATTCAATATAGGTGGTGTGGCATTCATGCTCATCACAAACAATATTGCATAAATTCTAGGAATACCAAATGGTCCAAATGAAATAAAATCTAAAGATGACAAGGTTGAGGAAACAAGAAATTTAAGAAGAGATTATTTGGTAACGATAAAATAACATTGAAGTGAGATGACATACTGTCAAGATTGAAAGAAATGCTCGAGGTAACAGGCAACAGCAGATATGGATTCTATTGTTGCTAATCACCTTATTGTGACATTAGTCTGATTATTCATTGAGCTCGAACTTAATCAAATATATCGAGGCTAACAAATCTATTGAAAGTTCCAATTGGGTTGAGGCAATATTAAGGAGTTGTTGACACACATGAGCAAATGTTTTGACTTTGTGGGGGAAGAAAGCCAGGAGAAAGTGCATCTAGTTATTTAGCTAGATGCACAATCACATTATGTGTAAGCATGACTTAACTTTGAACTTTACAAAAATTCATTCAAAGTTTACTATTGTACATAGATTATAACAGATTTACTGACATTTAGTATTGTATACATATGTACATTTCTTCATTTCTAGTCAAGGTGTGGGAAATCATTGGAATGTGCATTTCCCACCAACCTTTTAAGAGGCCTTTAATCAAGAGGTGGACACATGACAAAAAAAGAAATGTACCTAGGCTATGTCAATTAACTGTCTCAACAAGTTTCATTTCATTCAGTAAAATTATTGAAATTATGTTATCATTTAATGAGCAAAAAACCAGTAAATAAGATTGCCTAATTTAGCAATATTAGAAAAACCTTGCTACCAATTTCATGTGTGATTTGAAATATTTACCGTGTAGGTGTCAAATCTAATTGAAAGGTCTCTAATCAATGATGTTAAGATAAATCGCATAGAGGACTTCAACATTTGGAGTATGTTTTGACACATTTTCAATTAATACTGAAATGTTTGAAGAAATGAAAAAGAAAATTGATGATTTGGAAATGACAAGGAAGATGTTTGTTTCAGAGATTGAGAAGAAGAAGCAATTGCTCAATAAAATGAAAGATGAATTGAAAAGAGCAGAAAAGGAAAAAAATGACTTGATTTTATAGAATGAGAAACTTGTATGGGAGAACAAAGAATTGCAAAGAAAAGTAAATATTCTACAGAATTATGCTGAGAAGGATTCCATACCAATTGGGTATAAAGAATGCTTTGACATGCAGCCATTTGTAGATAGAAAGGATGAAAACATTGACAAGGAATTAACAATGCATATAGTGGACAAAGAAAAGGAAAAAATAGAAGAAGGAGAGAAAGAAAAAAATAAAAGAAATGAGTTGTTCATTAGTTCATTATGCAATAGAGTGAAATTGAATAAAAGAATGAGGAGAGTACCAAAGCTAGGTTTGGACAGAGAACAAAAGGTAATCATTATTCCTTAAAAATCAAAATAATTTTCCATTTGCTAATTTACAAACATGTTTATTGTTTTATTCATAGCAACATAGGAAAAAACCAACTATTCCATACAAAGGAGTCTTGGATGATGATGATGATACCCTGATGGAATACTTTATCACAAGCGTTAAGAAATTGTAAGTTTTAATATAGCACTTCATTTCAACATTATAAATTCAATAGATAAATAGATGTTTCAGTAATAACTTCATTACTACTAGAATGAAATATCTACTGATACATTCCTCGTGTTTTCCTACTGTGGGAGAAAATTCTATAATGTCGGTATGTCTACTAATTTACACTTTAACAAAATAAATCTTCTTTATCATATTTCTATTGTCTTATAAATTTAGGTCATAAACAGTTAGTTAAGTGGAGTCTTGGACAAACAAATAATAAAACTACCAACTTTAAAGGATGCATCAAGATTTGTTATGATATATATCACCGTAAGTAATTACTTACCATCAATGATTATAGAATATTGCAATGGTTATCACCATTATGTTAACTGAGTTACTGACAATAACATTTATATTGTTTCACATTTTACAAGAACAAATATGACAAAGATCCATACTCTGTGTCTTTGAAAAATTGAAAGAAAATAGAAAAAGAATTGATCGTACTAAATGAAGATCTAAGAAATGTTGACTACTGGTTGTTTCAACTACATTCTGGTACACATTGGCATTTACTAGATGTCATTATATCAAACAAAGTGTTCAGAACTTCTAATAGCTTAAGAGAGAGACATAAGCACAAGACTAAAGTGAGAAGATGGATAACTGAAATCATAACTCATTCTACAAAATATTTATTAATACTAGATGTAGAATTGAATCTTCTAATTACATCTATTCTTTATACACAGGTTATATGGATACAAGTTTTCTTCTAAAGATCAAAAATATCAGATACAATCCATTGACGAATGGCCAATCAATTATGATTTAGATTTCCCATAGCAATCTCCCGACAGTTAACGACTATGGTATTTTCTTTCTGAAAGTATGTCAATGTATTGCATTGAAAAGACCTATAACATTTACCCAAGAGGATGTGTCAAGATTTAGAACAGAGATTACTTTAGACATTCTGGAAAAAAAAACAAGAATGTACACAAATGAGTGAAATTTGTAGAAACAATGTTCTTGTCAATTCTTGAGTTGTTTATTAGACAAATGAAGGAAGGAACAATTTAAACAATTACACTTGTATGACACTTATATGTTCAATTCACTTAGACTTCGAAAACCCATATTTATTAAATGCTATGATAAACATTGATTAGTTTCTGACTTAGATGTAAATTCATGTACTTACTTGCATTGCATTGCTTTATTACGGTGAATCACGTAGTTCTTGAATATTGTGGTATATTACTTAATAAAAATGGGTATTGCATTCTTTTGTGAGTAACACATGTTGGATATAGAATTTTCAATATTAACTAAAAGAAATGTAAATGGTACTGATTTGTCTATAATTGTTTGAATTAGAGTACTATAGTGATATTCAAATTGTACTTACTTCTGTAGTTGTGACATATTATTCAATGAATATTGTGTATTATATGTTATATCAATATGTATTGAAGCTTATCGATTATCGGTATATACTTAATTTGATTGCTATACTCCGTTAGATATACTTCTTATACTAAATATTCAACTTTTTTTTTCTTACAAATAAAATATTAGTCCACAAATCCACATTCATTTAGTTTAATAAAGAATAACATTATTACATAATCACGTAGACAAAAATACATGACAAACCGTAAAAAATGAAATGATCATTACTTACTAAATATTATAAAATTTAATTTACATCAAATGTCTACTAAAACAACAAGGATTAAAGTAATGAAGTACATAAAGTTTTGTTAAAATAAATGAAATTAATTAGTGTATTGTGAATCACTATTATCCATCAATGTACCAGTGCTTATGCCTTGTTCTTCGTCACCAACACTGCATAACATGATAAAATAAATTAGTGTCAAAAAGTGAATTGATTCAAAATAAATACAGTAGATGCAAATATTCATTAAAATACCTTAATGTAATATTTAGCAAATCTATATTTTTGTCTGGACAATTTCTAAAATTATGGTTAATATTTTATTTTCCACATATCTTACATTACCTTCCTTTTACATGCTTCTCTCGATCCAATTGAATGCCTGGGACACTACCGCCCTTTGGCTTATTACGTCTACCACTTCTTTTGGTTTTGGCACGTAAAGGATATAAAATAGTTAATTCTCCAGTAGGCCTAATATTACGACAGAATGATCAAGTAATTGAACGACGTTTCAATCTCCTATCACAATCAATGTCTCAAAACATTCACTTCAGTAATTGCAGAAATTTACATCTTATCCATCTCTTCTATCATCAGCTTCATGTATTCCTTTGCATACTTATAAAATTCTTCATCACGAACAACACAACTAGCAAATTGTTTCCTTAACTCTACGACCTCTATGTATTAAGAACCTTTACTTAAACCATTATTATTTAAGTAAATGTCCAATTTTATGCCATCTTTAATGGAATGAAGCCATCTGTTCAAAATAAAATGTTTAGGTAGGAGATTAATTTTAAAATATATTAAGAAGGTAATCAAATGTCTACATGGATAACCTTTGAATTTGAATAAATAACATACAATAATAGAAACTGCATACAGCAACTGCATTTTGACTTAGTCCTATGTAAATCAGAAACAACAAATCTGCAATTATTGTATCATCTTTCCTTGATACTGTGAACGTGTCCTTTTCTTAAAAATAATAGATATTTTCGTAATTACTGAAACATTAAATTAAATAGACAAAATTACTATAAAATAAAATTCAGTAACGCAATACTACAATTTACATGCAAACTATGTAAAAAATAATTGAAATTTTACCCAGACATGTGAGTCATTTGCTTGAAAAAGATATACATTGTACATAAAGGTATTATTAAATTCTTTTTTGAAACAATTGAACATTCTCTTTGTATACTGTGAATTTGTTTCTCTATTACCACTACACAACTTTACATTTTTACATTTCCACTTAAAATTACAAATATTATTTATTTCATGTTATCTTTTTAAATAATCCTCGTATCAACTTGCAATGTGATGTGATACGACATTTTGAATGAAAACATTTAAACTCTCATTTCTTTACGTTGTCATCATACCAGGATCATATAAGCTAATATCCATTTTTAAGAATATCCATTCTAGAAAATAAACATAATAAAGAATAACAAATTAATTTCCTTTTTTTAATTATTTTTAAGATTAAGAAGGAATATAAAAACGTCTATTGCAATCTAAGCAATCTTACATGCTGAAAAAATGAAACTACAGGAGAGTGAGGCATAATAAATATAAGAGAAATAAATATAATGGACCCAAAAAAAATGAGAAGTACGGCAACAATAGGAAATAAATATAAGAGAGAAGACGGTTTTCTTTCCACAATCTGTAAATTATGCCCCGCATGATTTCTACAGACGTTCGTTTAACAACTTAGAACCGGACTTGGAACACTCTCACGCAGTGGTCAGCACCACAGGAAGCAAGCTGCATCGTTTTCGGATCTCCAATATCAGAGTGCCTCCATGTCAATCGATGCACCGTGGAAACATGACATAAGAAAGGATCAAACTTGACAATTTGAACAGCAGTATGCTTTGAGGGGACTTCACAGGAGATTCTCCAAAGCTCTATAAATCCACTCTCCATTCCGATTGCAAGAAATCCCATGTTATACGTGCGGTCACTGCCTAACCAAGATAAGGCTGTCACACTACTGCTGAACTGAGGTAGAGTAAGAAGATGTTTAAAGGAAGTGGCCTCGTCGACACCCCATAGCTTCACAGTCTTGTCCCTTGATCCGGTTGCAAATTCATGCCTGAATGGATTCCAAGAACACGACCATATTATTCTCTTGTGTGCTTCATGCCGAGCAACCAACTGATGTCTGACTTCACCGTCACCTGGACCATTTTAATCAAGAGAACTACAAAATTAGTTAGTCCTCGTATATTTTTATTTAAATAAAAAGGAAGATTGCCAGTTACCAAGTTGGATGGAAATTGAACAAAGAATTGCAAGACAATTTTTGCATCATTGAGAGTTGATTTTGCATACCAGATGTATCTAATGAGAATATGGAAAACTGTCTATCTCTAGATACAGCTAGAAGAAAAGCGTCATCACTGCTGAATTCCATCTGTGCAACTGTTAGACCATGAGCCTGCAAGCGACCAACAGCTTTCCATGACCCAACCTCCCACAGCCATATTTCTGCCACAGTAGATGATTGTGCCTTACAAGTATAAAGAGGAGCAGAAGTTCAAACTTAGGTATGGTTATTGACATAAATATAGGGAAAATGGTTGATAACAACTATGCATTACAATATCCATAAAAATGACAAATCTTCGTGTCTTTTCAACTGCCAAAGAAAGCAACATCAATTTTTCAGTCAGAAGCATATGTACATAACAAACGAAACAATATGCAGAACATTTTAAACTGGTTTGCATCTGGAAATTTCAAATAATAGATGCACAAGTCATTTTAGAAGATCTTTGAAACAACTAGCTAAGTACATATGGAATGCAAAAAACATCCAATATAAATCTGCTCATTTCTATGTATTCATAATTCTCTAAGACAATGACCATAACAAGAAGAGAATCCTACCTTGCATGATGATGCAACAATGTTCCCCTTGCGATTACAGCACAGAGAAAACAGCTCATTTCCATGACCATAAAGTTTGTGGGTTTCTGGCCACAGTGTATGCCATGCTAGCTGCTCCTCAACAGGAGGCTCAGTCAAGATCCTCGGAAATGAATCTGGAATAGTTTCCAGAGAGTCTGAAACATCGGGATTGGTTCTACTTGGGATATCATTGGTAGCTGCAAACAGAAAATAACAAACATGATGAATTTTACAAACATGGCGTAATACCCTTTGGTGAAAAGAAAAATCAAATACATGAATATCTATGTTATACAATTTCTCACGCATTTCGATTTAGAGTACCAGCATCCATGAACAGAAATTATTCAATGCTAGTTTAGGAAAAATAAATTGGAATAACATAAGCCTTCTTTCTTTGTCATATTATCATTTTTAATTCCATGCAACTAGAAGTTACAAGATTCAGTATAATCTCCCAAGTTTCCCACAGACCCACTGGACCTGTGATATGAAAATTCTTATATACTAACTGTAAAGACACTGTGGAATACAAAAGGAAGCTTGCAAACTAGAAGGCTATCAATAAAGAGATCCTCTCATGAAATAGGAATTATTTGCGTTAAATATTCTAAAGATATTTTCTTTTGAAAACCAAATAGAAAAAATTTAATGAACTTCCTGATAACATTAACTAAATAATTACTTTTGCAATTAGAAAATGAATTTAGCCATGGAGACCTGCATCCTAATGAATTGAACTAAGTGTGGTTTTTTTTTTGTGACAGAAGATACAACCCCACATAATGTAATTAAGGTATGATTGTTATTGTTGTCGTATACTTGTATTAGATAAGAATTTACAATTCAGAAAACTTCCCAAAAAAATCCTTCATACCTCCTCAAGAAATTAATT
This sequence comes from Posidonia australis, assembly GCA_024699735.1. Classification (NCBI taxonomy): domain Eukaryota; kingdom Viridiplantae; phylum Streptophyta; class Magnoliopsida; order Alismatales; family Posidoniaceae; genus Posidonia; species Posidonia australis. Next base: position 10,181 of record JAMKQA010020031.1, read on the forward strand.
TCTTTTTTGAGCAATGCTACTCTAAATTTCTAACAAACCCAAATCCCCACAAGTAAAATCACTGTTCTAGAGTACTAGTCCAAATCTGAGAATTATAACATCCCAAGAATTGTATACTGCAGTGCTTTCTATTTTTCATTCAAAACTAGATATTACAGACAGAGAGACAGTCCAAGTTGTTTTGCATTACAAACAATAAAAATAACTTAAACAAGAATGTCAAGCCACAAATATGAAATTTGCTGAGAAAAGAAAAAAAGACTAAGTGTCTGCCACAACGTAGAACTTTTCATGTAAGGATTCACTTGGTTTGGGTGTTTATTCTTTAAAAAAATAATTACTGGAATATATTATTACAAAAAATGAGGTGCATAAGATGATAGTCACCATCAACATATATAGGTTTCTGTGACAGTCCCAGTGCAGACATGTTGGCACCCAGAACATGTACCTCCTCCTCAAGATCTTCAAAACTGCTGGATTTTTGGAAGCTGGCATAACCTAGTGTCTTTAAAAATGATAAAGGAGCTTCAAATACTCTTGCAACTTTTTCATCTGCTCCGCTGACAAATCGATGATTTCCCTTCCCTTGAACCACTGTTACACAGTTAATGTCATGACCATGCACTTGTGATCGTGCAATTTCATGCCAGGAAGCCATCTCCCCAGAACCATCAAGGTTCCATGGTGCAAAAATTCGAGAAGTCTGCATAAGAAAGGCCTCATAAAATAAGGCAGTAATCAATTTAACATAAAACGTATACCTCTAAAATTGTTTCGTCGGTTTTTTTGTAAAATAAAATGACATGGAATAAAGATCATTAGCATACAGGTCCAACTGCTAATATGATAATACGATAAATCAACACTGACACAGGTAAGGAATTGAATGTACCACCTCTGAGCAGCTGAACACAATGCACTTCATGTTCATGAATATCAAAGTCTCATTTTTTTATTACTTGTAAAATACATTTCTGTGGTATAACTTCATAATGTGACATCATCCAAAATTCATACTATGGTGTGGAAACTAAAAAATATTAATCGGTATTCATACAGGATCGAATGACTTCTACATAAAGTGTAACAGATTAAAATCAAAAGGTTTACCCAACATTCACCATTTCATAACATTTACTTAAGTACTAGATATTGCACACATTCCCATGAATTTTTGTATTCCACTTCCTCAATTTTTAACAACTCAAAAATCATTGTCAACTTGTGTGAATGAGACACCTTTTTACTAATTTCTTTTATTGCAACAATTTATTTTTTCTAATTGCATATATTTCTAAACTATTTTATCCCTCATGGTACGAGCAATCATATATGAATTTCTTTCAATTACCACCTTAACTCATTAACTCTCGATTTTTTTTTTAATAAATGCAATAAGAAAAACAAAAAGCAAGGCCCATTTAACAGAAATTTATGATAAGAACTTTATCTTTAAGGAAAAAAATTGAAAAAAATGTCCAAAATCTTCATCAAAGAAAACTTAGATAAGTACAGTCAGATTTTTAAAAATTGTAAGATAAAATTTTGCTGCTTTACACAAAAAAGGTGCAACATACTACCTGATCATGACTAACCGAGAGCAGATAATCACCAGTCTTAGCCCATGCAATGTCAGATACATCAGCAAAGTGACCAGAGGGAACTTTCTGCAGCACCCAGTTCTCGTAATCCACACCAGTGTTTTTCCAGAGATGAAAAGACCCACCATATCCATGAGCTAGAATTGATTCTCCATCCGGGCTCCAGTGTCCACCATAAAATCCCAATGCGCAATGGCTTAATTCCCCAACAGTGACCACATTTACCCAAATTCCAGTTGTTTTTTCAGGTTTCCATATCATCATTGTCTTGTCCATAGATGCAGATAAGATACTGAGTGGTTGATAAAACACATTGCAGGAAGTAGATGTTGGCAAAGGAGGATGCCACTCAGCAGTGTATACCCAATCTTCATGTCCGATAAGAAGTGATTCCAAAGATATCTGATAAGAGGAAGAGCCAGCCACAAAGAGAGGACCTTCTATATACGACATCAAACTGATTTCCCTTTTGTATGATACTTCAACAAGAGAAGGTGAATTATGTGATGCTACCTTCCATATGCGTATGCTTCGATCCTGAGATGAACTTACAAGGAAGATGGTATTTTCCTCTCTATTAAAACTAACAGGTAACGAAAAGTCCAGACTTCGGATCCAATCAGTATGCCCTTTCAAGTCACAAGCTGGTGCAAACTGTCCATAAGAATTTTAAGTTCGTGAATGCAACAGAATCCCACCTAGAAAGTAAAGAATAGCATGATAAACCATCCAAAAGAAATGAAAGGTAACCAAGATTAAGTGCACATACCCTCCCTGTCCTTTCACCACAATAGAGATGAATTTTGTGGTCCAAGCCACCCAAAGCTAGTATCATTTGTCCTGCATTCCCAGGCAATTCTGATAGAGACAATGTAACCATTGGTCTAGGACCAACAGAAAAAAACTCTGAACATGACACTGTACAATCACCTGTGCATTTTATCAATAACTTGTCAAAACCAATGGAATACACATTACAAGAGTTCGTGTCAATTTGAGTGATCTAACATGATAAAAACACCAATCACCAATCATGCATGACAAGAGTATCATGACAAAGGCAACTAAGGACCACAGTCAGAGAAGGTATGTTCCTTCAGAGGTTGATGAATAACTGTCTAAATTCAGCCTTCAAGCAACCCAATTCTTTTTAGCCAACAGGGCACGATGCCGCTAATATGTTACTATCGCAATATCTATGGATACAAAGCTCCAAAGCAATATAGAGTGGACGCAAGGTGCCTACAAACTGAAAGGACTCAAAAGTTCAAAATACGAGGACCACATATTATGTTGAGGTGAGGGGCATGCCTCAACCAAAATTTGAAAAATTTTGGATTTTTGTGTAAATTACTCTCTAAAAAAAACAACTTCCGTTTTCCATCTCACCCAAGGAAAAAAAGGCACAAAGGTATGTGTATAAGTTGTTGTGCTCACCTGACCTTAAAAGATTCCTAACCCGCCACAGACCTAAAGCGAAGAAAAAACAAGATAAAGAATGTAAATACAGATTAACTAAGCCAGGCAATCATCCAGACGGTTACTCTACTGCCGTGTTGATAACTCCTACCACAAAGAAGCCAATAAGACTCTTAATCCAATACTGAACCAAATCAATAACTCTAGAACCGAAGGAAACTGAGAAAGACTTGTGAAAAAGAGAGAGAAAAACACTAAGAAATCAATATTGGAGTTTCGATGCTAACCACATGATACAGACTAGAACTGCTAAATTCACTTACATTGTCCATCTTCGAAGTATGTGACAGAACACAAAGAGGACTTTGAAAGATAGCATTAAAAGAAATTGAAGTAACAACAATTATAAGGTAAACGCTGCAAAAGAGGACAGCTGTGTATATGGATTTTGACCAACGGCAGAGTAGGCAAAGTGCAGGTTAATCAACATAAAGTCGGATAATGAAAAACTCCACTGTACAATCAGATAATGAAAAACTCCACTAAACCAAATACAAAGACATTCTAAGACAACGTTTGGTACGCTGGAATAGAAACCGGAATGAACCAGAATGGATTCAAAAATGTAAATTGAAATAAAATTCCCATGTTTAATACAAAAGTAACTTTGGAATGATCATTCCCTTAGGAATCAATTTTTTATTGAACAAAGGAATTTCATTCCTTCCCAAAAAGTAAAGAATTTGATTTCTATTTCATAGAGAATCATTCTTCAACAAAAACCCGACGCCATAACACTCCCTCCTCCGCCCCTTCCCTCGTCTGCTCCCCTCCCTCCTAAATGGCCTCCCTCCTTTGCTCCCTACCCATGTCTACAGGCCTTCCTCCATGGCCCCTCTCCTTCCTCCGCCCCCTCCCTCCTTTGCTCCCCTCCCACCTCCGCAAGCCTACCTCCATGGCCCCCCTCCCTCCTTTGCTTCCTCCACCCCCTCCCTCCTCTACAGAAGTCCTTGCTCGTCCTCCGCCTTCCTCCTCGCAACCAAACTTCTGACAACCTTTCTCCTTCACTCCCCTCCTCTAGGGTGTCGTCCCCCTCCACAGCCTTCCTCCTACAACGTCTTCTCCCTCTACTGTTTGGTACAAATATGTTGATGCTTTTATGTTTTTACTAACATGTTTTGATGCTTCAGACATTCTATTTACCGTTTTTCTGAGGAAAAGGATGAGATGATTCCCATTGCATAACAAGTATCGTCCAAAGAAGAAAAACACAAGGATGAATCAAAGATTTGTCAAAGATAAAATAAAAACATGATAACAACTATCAAGCTGCTTCCAGAATCCTGCTTGTATCTTGGGTCCTTTTGCTTGAGTCGTAAAACTGAGTTGGGAAACTTCTGTAATTGACAATAACTTTAGAAAGGATTATCCCAAAAAAAGACGCTTAAATAAACAAAGAATATTGATTGTTGAAGTCAGGACCCTAATTTTGCAAAAAGAAATAGGTCTATACATAATTTCCTGTCGAAGTGAAGTAAGGATGTAAAAGTGGAAACTTGTTGTTGAATTTAAATAAGGAACCTTGGTTTGGATTTGCTAATAACTAGGTCTGTACAAGGAACTACAAATTAAATTCATTTATTAGATGTGCATACTGAGTTGTGTGTTCATTATTTAAGGAATGCGATATGTAAATAATAGATGATGGGTGACACATATTTCTGTGATTGATTAGGAAGAACTAAAGTATTTGTTGATTCTATAAATGCTATACTATAACTCTACTGTGATACAGTAGTCTATAAATGCTATTTAACTCTAACATCATGCTGCGTTTTGATTTCATTTCTTTGCATGTGCTTGTGGTGGAATTATTCCATTTCTTTACAAATGTTTTGTTGCCAAAAGAACTTCACAAATCTTATGTTGTTTTTGTTGTTGTAATCATGTATGTAGTGTTTATTCTTATTATTGGTGTTTATTGCAGTGTTGTATGTAGTATTTATTTTTATTATTATTGTCAATTACAGTGTTGTATATCATGACTCGTATCAATAAAAGTTTGGTAAGACAAAAAAATACAAGGAGAAATGTCATTTTATTTTTAAACTTATGGTTTGAAATATTACATATAATAAATTGATTTTTGTACCTTACTAGAATTGAGTTGTGTGAATGTTAAATCGAAAGAAAAATGGGTGAAAGTAGTGCTTAATGGTGACATTTGATGTCCCTTTTTATTATAAAACTACTATGTTTTGGTAACATTTGTGGATTTTTTTTTATGTATTATAAAAATACTATTTTTTTTAGTGCTCTAATGTCATGAACAAACATGAATTTGTAATTTTTATTCTACTTGTTTGGAAAAAAAAACTTTTTTTCAAATAGACAAGATATTTGTTTTAGTATGTAAATGTTAATCTTCTGAATTTTGTATTTTTATTTCGATTCTATTCTTATATACCAAACATTGGAAAGAAATTATCTGTTAATTCTACTCTATAATTTGACTGCATACCAAGCGTAAGAATAGAATAAAATTATTCCATTCTATTCTAAATTTCATTCCAAAGTTCATTCCATTCATGTTTATTTTCATTCCAGTATACCAAACGTAACATAATTAGTTTACCTTCGGCAATGGATGGGAGAGCCATATTCCATACAACAACAGAACAATCCGACGATGTCGATGCAAATATAGCAACATCTTGAGAAATCATGTATCCCGTGATGCATGTAACTCCTTTCTTGTGCAGTTCTGGTAGTTGCAAAACCTGTCTCCACTGTCATTGAAAGGAATTATGGCATCAGTGGTAAAAATCCTAAAGATGGCATCCATAGGAACCTTGATAAATCATCTCAAATGGCATATGATGGGCTTCGTTCCACTGACAGTATATCATTACACAATTCATTACGTACCTGCATCCGATTCTTAGCTTCATATAAAATTAAAGACCAATATTTTGCACAGCAGTATATACATTTGCAAGCATCAAGTACCATAGTTATTAAGGCGTCAAGGCACACAGGCATTACACTAGGGTGCCTAGGCACCATTAAAAAATAAAGAAAAAAACATATATTCCTGATTTTTCCCTTGCTATTATATATCGTTATATGCAATTATGCATTGACATATCCATTCTAAACTCAATTAAACACTAAAATGATTAAATAACATTGGAATATTAAAAAATGACTAGATAATAATAAAATGTAATGAGATTAAGACCATAAAAGCAAAACTTAACATCAAGCAATCATTATAAAAGACACACACATTACCATCTAAATACAAATCCCTGATTTCTCCTTGTTAAACCAGGATTCGACAAAAATCTGGCTAAATCGATAAAAAGCTGGGCATTTAGGTAAGATGGCGCCTTGGTGCCTAGGTGCCGCTTGGGCAGGTACCACAATAACTATGTCAAGTACTATCATGCGTAGAACTACTGGACATGAGTGTTATTAAGAAATAAGACTGCATTATTGAGTCCTTTACATAGTTCAGGCAAGATGTGACCAAAGTGTAGCAAAAATACCTTCCTGTCTTTTGCATATATTTCCCATAAAATGATGACACCATCAGCCCCTCCGGAAAGCAGAAACTGTCTGCGTACAGGTTGGACTGGAAATATGAATGTGACAATATGAGTAATAATGCAAAAAACATGTATCGAGAATGAATTTCATGCAATCTTTTTTAAAAAAAGGTGAATAGCATTTTAGATGTCGATATTCAATACTATGATATACACTTTTTCTTACAAGATCCATCTTGGTAAAAATATTCAATATATTAGAAGTAGAAAAGCCAAGAAATATTCTTCAATAATCAGAAATACAATTACCAGACTACAGGCATCTAAAACAGATCAAAAGACCACAACTGTACTTTGAATTTTCAACTAAGGGTACAAATCAGCCTAAAAATGAGTTTCTCCAGTATATCATTTTCCTGTTTGAAGTTTGAAAGTAACGATTTCCGGCAGCAACTTGATTAGTTATGACACATGCCACCAATAAAAGAAAGGAATATTTGAGGGGCGCTTGTTTTATTTAATTGGATGCATATCCCTTTTTCTTGTCAAATAAAATGGAACCATCTTCTGCATGAGTTTTAACTGGCTGATTGTCCTGCAAACTGCCAGTTGATTGAAGATTGAAATCTCATTATCACTATCTTGCAAGTCAACAAATCATGATTCTCAGCATGATAATTCCACATATACATGGGCAGAGTTTTTTTTTTTTTTTAACTAAAATTGAATGCAAATGGTATCTTGTTACATAGAGCAGCATATATTAGCTAAGGTGCCTAATTCTTACTTCTTTTACTAATATTGTCTCTTCCACACAAACCTTCCTAATTTCACTTGGATCATCAACTCAAATCCCAACAACCCTACATCCAGACATAACTGATTCCAATCCCATGCCTGATACCCCAACACTCATATTTTTCTTACTAAAAAGCTAAACTTTGATGTCTACAAAACCAATCAGCTTCAAAAAAACTAAATCTTTGAACCAGATTGTGAGTAACTACCTCTCGGTGCATCTTTAGCAGACGGAATCCACTGAGTGCAATTAACCGTCGCCCGGTGTCCCGGTAGGGTGGTACAAATCTGCGCAGTCTGCCAATCCAATCACACAACCAAATGAGGTCATGGACACCACAAAAAACTCGGAAAAAGGAGTAAGTACAAGAAATCAATACTTCCGGGGAGAAGATGGCGACAGCGTTCTGAGCGCCGAACGAGATGAGCCCACAAGGGCCCCAGGAGACGTTGTTGACGATCCTGTTGCAACCGGCGCCTACGAACAACTGGTCCACCTCCACATCGCCGCCACTCGCCGGGCCATCCATGGCCGTAGAATCACTCGAATTGGTGTGATCTTGTCGGCGTTTGCAGCTTAAAAACCCTAAACCCCGCCACCGTGGTGGAAAGCAGGGTGCACGTGGTTCGAATCAGTTTCCACGGTCAGTGTTTTGCGGTTTTTGCGGTTTGGTTCGGTTTAAACTTTCAAAATTACTAGGAACTTGGTTCAGGATGCGGGAATCTTAATTGAGTGGCTCGTGGAAGTATACCAATGATTATAAATTTTTTAAAGTATTTATTAATAATTTAATGTATAATTGACGACAAAATTCCATTCGTTGGTGCAATTAACAACCAAGATCTCTTATTTTCAAGATTATTTTTTTATTCATGTTAATTTTACCTTTCTATAAAATATCTCATTTTCACCGACCACAAGCCACGACTTCATCTCCCTCCTCTCACTACCTTACTACTAACGAACTCTTTCATGTCTCACGTTGTGACATTCCAGACTTTAATCTTTCTACTTAATCATAATTAATAATTAATTAAATAATTAAGTTATTTTTAATAAAAGTTACTGACTTTGATGTGTAGTAACATGTGGGTGTGTGAGGTCGAAGATGAATTAATATAAGATGTCACAGTGTCGTCAAAACCATAATTCATAAGTTATTTCATTCATTATGGATGTTTGGCATATTTCCTCCTTCTCTAATAGTATTTGTGTAAAATTCATACAAAAAAGCTTAATAAATAAATGATAGACTATGCATGAAGAGGGGTTGTAGGTGCATAGTACTACTATGTTGGGAAAAAAAAGAGGAGGAAAGAAATCAGGAAGAGAAGAAGAGAGGAAAACTCGAGAAGAAATCAGAAGAAAAAGAAAGAAAAAAAGAGTAAGGAGGAGGAGAAGGAATGAAACGGAGAGAGTGGGGAAGAGAAAGAAGATAGCTGGCTATGCAGGAGAAAAGCAAAGAGGACGGGAAAAAAGAAAACAAAGGAGAAGAGGACGAGAAATGAAGGAAGAAAAGAAGAACAACAACAACAAACAAAGGAAAAAAAAGAAATGAAAAAAAAAGTTACACACCCCATGTTTTTTTAATTTTCTTCATTTAAGCTTAAAATTTGTAAAATATGTTGAATAGATATGATTTAGATGCATGACAGAAATTTTGTGGATTTTTAATAAATTTTGATGAATTTTCGAAGAATTCATAAGGACATTGCCACTATTGAGTTTAGTTGAGTCCTCTTACTTTAATTATGTGTAACTTGAGTTATAAGTATTGGAATTGAATGATTTTTGTTCCATTTGAAGGTAGACTCGAAGATATTTGTTTCAGTAGGTTACTTGTTAATTTTCGCGGTTCATAGAAATACCAATGGCTGTGTAAAAATTGATGACTCATTAAGTTATACCAGTTTGAGTCTTACGGCTTCAGTCAGTTATCTTGAGTCATAGGTATGAGATTTGAATGAAACTTATCTCAAACGAAAGTAGACTTAGAATGCTTACTTTGAGAATTTTTTAAAAAAATTTGGTTCACCAGAAGTTGGTCTGTTCAAGGTCCTAACTTCGATCGGTTGTTTCAAGATAGATTTCATTGTGCAGAAATTGTTTGAAACGACATATCGAAATTATCTAGTATGCTGACTCAAGAGATTTGGGCATACCAAATTTAACGATTATGTTGAACCAAGCCTTAAACTAATTTTGAGTATTTTAAGGGTTTATATATATATATATAGGAGCCAAATCAATTGCATCCTCCCTCAAATTAACTATTTTGAGGGAAGATGCATCATAACTGTTAGATATTGATCTAATGGTGTCTATTGAAACCACTTATTTTGAATTAATATCACTAGTAGTTTCTTTTTGGAGGGAAAGTTTTTTCATTTGTTATTTAATTACATTTTTGAAATTCTTTTAAAAAAAATTTCATGATTGACATTATTGTTTTACATGGTTATGGGATGTCAGCATTGATTCTAGGATGAAACTTGTTTTGTTGTACTAGGCTGAATAAAAAATAGTTTTTTTCACTAATTAATTAGTGTTATAAAATGTTGATTTTTAATTTTGTATTACTAAAATGAATCAAAAATGATTTCATAACTAACATTACATTTTGGTTAAAAATATTTCTTTGATCAATATTACTAAAACAATAATGATTTGTCGATTTACAAAATAGTTATCTATTATAGAACAATTTAGTATTACTGAATTGAATACAAGAATAAAACAGTTATGTATACAAAATAGTTTTGTATTACTGAACACTTTTAGCATTATTGAACTGAATACAAGAATAAAACAGTTATGTATACAAAATAGTTTTGTATTACTGAATAAACTACAATTACATTTGGTTAAACAAATCATTTTTTTTGGCAAGTCAGCTGTTAGAATTCCACAGTTGGGAATCCATCATCTTCCTCCTTCATCACCTCGCTAATGTCTTCCACAGATCTCAAAGGAGTTGTAGGAGAAGCAACCATGGCCAGCATGCAATGCGGAGGGAGTCGACGAGAGGAGACTTTAGATCTACAGTGTGGAGAAGAGACACTAGTGGACGATGGCTACTCCAGGGGGAAGGAGATCTAGATCTGCATTATCAAAACCATACAACAAACACACGAACAAACAAAAAAAAAAAACAAACACATGAACTAAAAACACACTGTTGCTCCAGCAGCGGCATGTAGGGATCTCGAGAGACAGAAGAGGCGACGTGTGCTGCGACGATGGTAGGAAGGGGTCTCCAACGACGACGGTAGGCAGAAGTTAGCACAGGGACGGGGGTGCGGGGAGAGGTGGATCGACGCAAGGAGGGGGAGCAAGGGGAGGTGGATCGGTACAGAGATCGACGCAGGACAGGGGTAAAGGGAGAGGTAGATCGACGTAGGGAGGGGGTGCGGGGGGAGGAGGATCAACGTAGAGATCACCGTAGGGAGGGGGTGCAAGGGCAGGAGGATTGACGCAGAGATCACCGTTGGGAGGGGGAGCGGTGGGACGCTGATCAACGGAGGGAGGGAGAGCGGAGGGAGGTGGATCGACGGAGGGAGGGAGAGCAGGGGGAGGTGGATTGGCACAGAGGATGACATAGGGAGGGGGAGCGAGGGAAGGTGGATCGCCGCAGGGATGGGTCGGCATGGGGAGGTGGTTGCGAGGATGGATGGCAGATTTAGGGTTTGAGAAAGAAAGGAGAGGAGTGCGGTGGTTTAAATACAATTTTAATTTTTGAATTTCAAAAAACAAAACCAAAAATCGATTTTTATTGGGTACAAAAGTAGTTTTGAGATTTGAGGGAGCATGCAATAGATATGTATGTATGTATGTATGTATGTATGTATTAATCTTAGAGAGATAATGAAATTAATACAAGAACAAGTAAGGTAACCATTAGAATGGTTTTGGGAATGGTCCAAAAAGAATTAGCAAGATGAATTGGTGTTTTCTGTGTGATTCTTCAGGGTGAGCCTATACCTTGAAAATGTTTAATTGATGATTCACTAGGACTTGAAGGTTTTAAATGATATTCAAAGTTTATTTTGAGAAGATAAGAATGTTTCTGAGAAGCGCTTTTTCCAAAGAGTTTTCTAAAGATTCCTAAAGAGCATGGATGATTTTAAACAATAGTTTCCAAAGAATTTTGATAAGAAACTATAAGGATTTCTATGGTGTTCCTTTGCACAACATTTAGTGGTATTTTCAAATATGGTTTTTGAACCTTTTCAAAAATAGTTTCCAAAAAAATTTGAAAAACAAATGCATAGATTTGCAAAGATTTTGAAAGGTTTCCTAGAGTTTTTAGTTTGTTGAGACCGAGAGACCGATGAGGCATGTTGCCATGATCAGGGGGTGTGACGACATCCTTGAAGTGGTCGGGCACGTTGCCTAGGCTAAGGTTAGAGACCAGGAGGCTGAGATAAGTGTTCGTCGGATCCAAGAGGTATAAGACTCCTAGATTGTCATTCACAAGGCCATGGATAAGGTCTACGGATTGAGAGCCAGCTGGACTTTTAGGTATAAGATTTCGTTTATTCTAGGTGCCGAAGTCCAAGGGTACTGACTGTACATAAAAACACATGGCAGCGAGCCACGAGTATGAGACCTCTAAATAATTGGATGTGACACCTTGGTTAGTGCAAGACACCTGGGGTGAGAGTTCTCAAGTATCCGAGCACGCAGGGGTGTCATGAGAGACTCATCTCCATGCAAGTTGAGACAGAGACCAGTGAGATCATAGTATTGTGAAGCCCGTTGGCCGGGGTAGTGGTATACCCTACACAAGGACTTTCACCACGGTAGTGCAAACACCATTGGTCGTACTTCAGTGGACTATTTGTGGTCAAGTGTCGGTTGCTTGGGGCCAAGTAGTACGACACACTAGAGAGGCCTAGTGGCTAGAGTTTATTAAGACTTGTGTTTTAGAACTAGTTCCAATCAAGACCTGTGTTTTAGCCAGATTTGAGATTTGTATTTTGAACTAGAATCTAGTTTAGATATGCTTCTAGAGATGCATTAGATTAGAGTATGAGATTTTTAAAGAAAAAGAAAGATGTTTGAGAAAAGCATGATATTTTAAAAGGAAAAGAAAGATATTTGAGAAAAGTATGGAATTTTAAAGTAGAAAGAAAATGTTTGAAAGGGATTATGTTAATTTTTGAAATATGATTTGTTATTTTGACTGAGCAGAGGCCTGTTGTTTTAAAAGGGACTAAGCCTTTTTTCAAGCTTAATTTTCAAATTCTAATTCTAAAACTATTAATGTCCAAAGAAAAATAAGATGTTTCTCTCACTAATCTAATGCAATTATCAACAATCATATCAGTAAGATGTATTGTAAGTAGAAATGATGTCTCATGTATCTAAAAATCATGTCTCGTGTATCTATAAATCACGTCTCATATATCTAGAATCATATCTCATGTAAGAAGAAATTATGTCTCATCTAAGAGGAAATCATGTCTCATGTAAACATATACAATCAAATTTATCAAAATAGATTCTAGAAATCATGTCTCATATATCTCTTACCTTGGCGACAGCAGAGAAGCGATGTAGAGAGAGGTGGTGTTGGCAGCAAGGGTAAAGGTGATCGACAATGACTAGATGGTTGATGATTAGGGGGTGTGATGGTGGGGTGGTACTCAATATATAGGATGGTGCTTGACAACTATGGATTTCGTCGATGTAAGAAAAAGGTGGTATGGTGCTTGAAAGGGCGACAGCTAGGGATTTCATTGACAAAAGCAAAAGATAGGATGGTGTGAGAAGGTGACGGGTAAAGTGATGCTCGACGGCTACGAATTTGATATTTGCAAGAGAAAAGACGAAGATGTGGGTGAGTAAGAGTTCAACGACGATGAGAAAGACGAGAGAATGGGATTGAGAGAACTAGAATGTTTGAGGGCGTGAGACGGCTAGACAATTTAAGGGCATGAGAGAGCTCGACGATTTGAGGACATGAGAGAATTCTACGGTTCGAGGGCTCGATGGTATGAGAGGGCTCGACGGTTTGAAGGCTTGACGACGTGAGAGAGTAAGAGGGTGTTAGGACTTGATGGAGAATACAAAGGGGGTATTTTATGAAAGGATAAAATTGACATGAAAAAGAGAAGTGGCCCTCTCTTCCTAGTGAAAATAATATGTCCTTTGTTGCCAATTTCACTTTTGAATGGAATTTTATTGTCAATTACACTAATCTAATATGTTATATAACTATCTATCACTCATACATGTGAAATTGTGAAAAAAGAGCTATACCACATATTTTTCACATCTTAATTGTTATTAAGATAACAATAGTCTTTTCAAATTCCTCTCATATCAATTCTAATATTTTTTTTTTATTTATATTTTGAATAATATATTCACAAATTATTATTTAATAGTTGATAATATACATAGGTAAATAACTTATGCAATTGCTAATACAAAAAAATCGATCCAATGACTGAGTGTCTTATGGAAATACACTAAAGTTTATACTTTTTAAAAGTATCTATTGATTATATAATATAATATAATTATATCTATACTATCTTATTAATTAACACTTCTTGCTAAAAAATAGGCTATGACACTTGATATTTCATCATTAATATTATTAATACAACCCATTTATTGCAGATCTTTGTTTTCATATACGAAGAAGCATTACAAATCCAAATAATTAGTAATCAAATAAATGATAACATATCATATAGTAAACAATAAATGAATAGATTTACTCTTATAGAATGAAACTCCAATTAAACTCATCCAATTTACTACTTTTTAATATCATTTATATAGGATAATTTTAATATTGTTTTTAATGCCAAATGGGACGATTTTAATTACCTTTTACATGGACTAATATTATTTTTATCGTAAAGAAAAATATCTTATAATATATCTTGACTCATTTGAAAGGAAGAGCTTGCTTTTTATATATGTTAATATTAGAGTTTGCTTTATATTTTTAGTCCATAATTTTTTTAATTCTGACCTTTATTTCTTTCATAAACATTCTTAAAATAAGTTCTTTTGCTTAAACATACGGATACATGATGATAATTTTTATATTAAATAAGAATAACTATAGTTAAGCACTAATGACAGAAAAATTGAGCGACATATGATATTTAAAAAATAAACATAGATAATAAACTTAATTTCTCAAAAAAAAAATTGTTTAAATAAAATTTAGTTAATTTTCAAGATCAAAATTTAAAAAATAAAATAAAATATATTTATTTTGTATCTATTGCAATTCGTACATCACACATACAAGATTACTAGTATAACTTCAGATACTAGAACCAATGCCTCTTGTCCTAGGTTGCTCTTTATTTCCCGTTAGGTTTAATTTAGGGGTTTTTGAGTTCTATTTCTAGTGACAAGCTACTAGTATTTAGGGTTGTCTTACATCATCTCAAGGATATTAAATCTTTTTACTAATGATTCTAATGGGTCTCAAAATTCTACTTGTGTTAGAACATTAAACCAAAGTATTTTAAACAAGAAGATGTCTAAAGTACTTAAGGAGAAATACATACAAAAGGATATTTCAAGCTTATTACAGATAATCATATTAAAACTATAAAAATGACTATCTCTGTGACTTCTATTGTTGAAAACCATCAACTTCGGAAAAGATCTTGAAATGATAAACTCTCAATACCATTATTTGCACATAGGACTTCTCCAAGTATTAGCCAAACCTTAACTTGGAAAGGATTAAATATGTCCATTTTTATTTGCTTAAGAAATTGCATGCACCTTAAGTTTTCTAATTCTCTACTTGGTCTTATAGAATCCAGTCTTAATAAAGAACCTGTCTTTTTAAATTTCTCGATTTCTCTTATAGACCAAGGCTTTTAAAGGTTCTAACTTTAAACCTTCAAACACAATGATTTACTATGGAACCAACCTCTAAAAACAAACATTTCTTATAAAGTCTATTTCAAAGCCATGAACATTGTTACCTCACAAGTAAAGATTTATTCTAAAAAGGTGATTACGACACTTTTCCATACAAAAACAACGAATAATACAACTATTCCAAAAGCTTTAAAACGAGAAGAAATAAAACTACATGAAAATTGGGCATCTAGCCAAATCATTCCCTTCAAACCATTAGAAAATAAAGAATTATAAAATATAGTTGAACATCCTAATGGAGATGTAGAAATCAATTTATCCACACCAAGAATGATGGTGATAAGCTCAAGACCCTCTTATGTGGTTTCTAAATCCCCTAGACCTTTGGTTTCCTTTCCTATAGAGCAAGATGACCGCAGGTTCAATGATAGACCAATTAGAATATCCTTAGCTACATAAAAAGACAATTACGAACCAGTAGAATCAGATTTCAACATAAATGTTTTAAGCCTTAAATAAAAAGAATTTAATATAGATAAAGATCTTCTAAGGAAAGATTTTAATTCAGAAGACAGCAAACTAAAAAAAGAAATAAATTTTCCAAAACTATAACCCTAAAGAAAGAGTTACAATTAGAGAATAATGGTATAGTCAAATGAAGGACTTCACGATGAATATTTACTTCTTTAATTGGTATAAAACATATTATGTTCAAATATTAAAATCCATGTTGGGGCATCTCCCTCTTGTGATCGTGCCATGGTCATTAAGAAGATAACAAATACAAAAAATGAAGAGATAAAATCAATACACTCTCCACTCAAATAAATTAAACTTGATAAAGAGGAAATTAAGGCTACCCCACTTAAGAGCTTAGAGTCCACCAATGATATAGTGAGACAATCACATGCTACACAAATAATAGAATAAAATAATTTTACTAATATCTATCCCTAAACTATAGGAAAATAAACATAAAGAATAGAAAACTTTTTAAACGAATTAAAAGGAAATACAGAAGGAACATCACAAGCTAAAACGACCCTAAATAAATCCCCAACAATAATCATTCCCCACTATATGAAAAATGAATTGAGCTTGGAAATAAAGGACCTATTAAAATGAATTAGATAAATGAGTTTACACAAGAACTCTTTTCCCGATTACAAAAATAATCTTTGGATCATACCGTGAATGTGGTCCAAGAATCCGAATCAGAACCTTCTGAAGAAGATTTAACAGATACTCTTAATAAAATCTACTCTATATCAAAAACATACAACAGCAGGCTCACGCCTGTGGATATCCAATTTTAAGATAATATCCCTATCCGAGATTATTTTGATAGACGCTCCTTAGTAGAATGGAACCTTGATAGTTATAGCAAATATCAGATATATCATATGCTCCATCAAATGTTGAAATATACCACTACCTGCAAAACACATAGTGTAACCATGCCGACGAGGAGATTCCGCAAAAGATGCGAAATCGGTTGGCAAAATCACGTCGAAAAAGCAAAATAAAATGCAAATGCAGGAGTCGCCACCTTGTCTATTATGGAAGACGAGGAAAACCATAAACATGAAAAATCATGTAAATAATAAAAGAAAGGTCTACGAAAACCAGAAATGCAGGTAAGGATCCCTGTTACGCACGAAGAAGGTGTTAGACACCCTCGTACGTCCGATAAAATCAGTCTTCTATGATTTCTCCAATGAAATGTTGGCTTCTCAGCCTCTTGCTATATACGCCCGAGGGCGATATGCTATGCCATGCTAGTGCCTTATGCTAATAGGTGCATGATGTGTGGGGTGTGTCCTATGCTCAGGAATATCACTCTTTTATCCCGGGTCAAGTGTATAATGCAAAGATATTGCATAAGTATAATCAAAGTTATATCATTTG
>JAMKQA010020032.1:0-52541 GCA_024699735.1 Posidonia australis
TATATATATATATATATATATATAGAGAGAGAGAGAGAGAGAGAGAGAGAGAACCTCTTCATCTTCCATTACTAACTCCAACAACCATGGAATCACTCTCATTGCAACCACCACCATTACCACAATAATAAGATTTCTTTTTTTCTTTTGGTAAGATTATGAAATACGTTGAGTAACATATCAAAACTTGATTGTTGAAAAGAAGTTTTGACTTTTCCTTTTTTGACTCCCATATCGGTGATTATCCAGTTCAAGAAGTTTTGTTACATTTTTTGAGTTGAAAAGTTTGTTAGTGTTGTTATTTGGATGTTGTCCATTTGCTCAATAGTTTGTTGTTGTTTGTCGTTTAGGTCTTTCTCTATTGGTTTATTTTGAATTCCCTTGGTTTTTAGTTTCCCACTATGATGTATGAGAGATTTGTAGATTTTGGGTTTTGGGTGTGATAAGTCCTGTGTTTTCTAGACAAAGGTGCTGCCTTATGAGGTGCGGTCTAGTTGCACGAGTCCCCAACGTGGTGGGTCAGGTGAGTGGATTTTCAATGGCCAGAACAACAATGTGTTGTGGCCAATGTCTTGTGCTATTATGAGTTGGTTTGTTTTTAAACGATTTTTGATAAAAGGTTTTGTAAAGAAATACATGAGTTTTGAAAAAAGTTTTAGAAAAAGATTTTCGTAATTGTAGAGGAGATCGAGAGATTAAGGTTGAAATTTCTGTGACCAAGAAATCGAAGATGAAGTCTAAAACCAATGTACCGATGGATTACACTGATGGACTAAAGATAATTGATACCTCTGGATGGTTGAGAGTGTGAGGAACACGCTAATGTCCAAGTAATTGTATTGGTAGGACTAAGAGGTGAAAAGTCTTCTGGATGATTGAGTGCGATAATCTTGAGAACGTCGAGAGGACAAACACTGTGTGTGTATTGTCCTGTATTAACAAATAAGGATTCTTAGAGTATAAACCCAAGAAGGGAAACTCCTACACAGGATGGCTCAATCGTGACATTACACTGTGTACCTTGACGGTTGTTTGTATCTAGTGTTAATTCGTTGGCATCGGACAACACGACAAGTTTTGGACTATGTGTTTTTGTGGTTTGTATGATTTTGATGATATGTATAGACCTGATTTGACGTAAAGTAGTAATTTCAATTATACATATTTTAAAGAGATATCAAATATACATGTACTTTTGATTTGGTAAAGAGAAAATCACTAGCCGTTTGTGAAAATGCAAATTTAAAAGATCTTATGCTTATATGACAACAGTAGGTTGCAGTATTGTGTGGTTTTGTACAAGATAGATTTTTTGTACTTTTCTGTAGGATTTCTGTTCTAACCCTGCCACACGGGGTGACCACGTGGGTTTGGGAGCTAAATATTTAACAACTCTGGTTTTCTTGGTTTATGATTTTATTTGATTTTAAAGGTGTGCTGAGTGACCATTAAATGTCACTTGTGCGTGCTTTTAATGTTTTTCTTGTAGATGTCAAATTTGGAGTGGCAATCTATTTTAATGTACATAGAAGGACATGTCATAGGTCTTGGGTGAAGTTTAGTGTTTGTTTAGTTTATTTAAATTGTTTGCATTTAATTACTAAGTTTTTAAATAGCTTTATTTGTGTTTTGGTTTTACTGTCACGATAGAGGTCATTATAAAGGTGATATCAAAGAATTATGTACATTAAGTGCTAGGAGCGTCAATGGATCGGATTGGACAGTGTTAGGAGTTAAACCCGTAACCCAACCCATTTTATCCTAACAAGTCACGAATCGGATTATAATACCTTTCTTTGACCCTTGACCCGTAACCCTATGGATATGTGGATTTAGGGGCATGGTGATGATGACGTTGGCACTTCCATGTTCGTCGACGACAATTATAATCGCCAATTGTTGATTTGCGATGCTGGCTGACAATGTGCTTTTAGGAGATACGAATGTGGGTCTCTAGTTCACTGGATTAACGATGGAATGTTGTTCAGCGACGTCCTCGTGTTACGTAACGTATTCCTTTCTTCAAAATAGACATATAGATCTAGATTAGCTTAGGTGTATAGTAAATAATCCAATGAAGATGATAAATAACGTAAATAAATACAAATAATAATAACTGGGTGATTCCTCACATGCATATGCAATTTCCTATTTAAAGAAATGTTAAGATGCTAAAAAAACAAGAGATTGGAACAAATACTATCTTCACCCTCGATGCGATGTAGCGTAGGATAAGAAAGCGGAGGTGCGAACAAAACTTTGAAGGCATTTCTTACTCAGAGTGGTCGTAATTTCATTGGATATAGGTTTTCACTTAAGGATTTGATGGAGTAAGGTTATGGATCTCCCAGAATCTCAAGACTCAAAGGTCTTCCTCTCAAAACTTAGATTTCTCCTTTTCCATCTATAAAAGGCCCCCTTTCAACTCTAGATCTAGGAGTTTTATATAATATTTTTCAATGTCATTTTGTTGAAAAACAAGTAGATATTATTTAGATTTAAATTTCAATCCAAATTTAAATGTTTAAAATTTAAAACCAAATATTTTAGGTCGTTGCCCATGTAACAACAAGTCAACAACTACCATAAATATTTTATTTTTCACAGCATGGAAAAAACAATTAAAAGGCAATAATATAATCTTTTTAACTTAGTCGCCTCTATAAAAGGCGTCGAGTTTTAAATTTTAAATTATTTAAAATTTCAATCCTAAACTAATTTGTTACGAACCTATCAACCATCTAAGACTTAGTCTTCAATTTTAAATTTTCTCCATAACGAAAATATATTTATAGGGAATTTTAAATTTAAACACAAGCTTACTAATTAAGTAGCTTATATTTAAAATAAATATCTATTATAATTTCGTGGGAGAAGTAAATTAGTTTTTTGGATATTTTGGACTTAGTCTAAATTCATAACTACTCAAATATATTTGGATTATCTTCACTTTTAAATATTATTTTGATTTAAATATAGTTATAACATTTAAAAATGTGATAACTAACTTACAATGTTGGTTTTGATCAACATAAAAATATATTATTTAAAAAAAAACATCATCCACATTCTAGAATTTTCCTAAATTAATTGCTATTTTAAAAGTCTATAAATATATTTCTTAGAAAATCATGTATTTAATTGCTAGGAAAATCATAAAAACATTAATTATTATGGAAATAATATTAAAATGCTTTATAAAAATCCCTTATAATATATTAAAGCACAAGATGACTAAATATTGTGTGAGAGATTCGTAAGATACTCGTCGCTTACGAAGACAATGACAAGTCTCATCGTTGATGCGGTCAACGACCAGATCTATCGCTTGTCTGTCTTATAGGCAACAAGAGGGCATTTACAATTTTCTCCTTGATTTCTTCATTAATCCAAAAAAATGTGTTAAAAGTTCAGAATAATCTCAAAATTTTCATAACGCTAAAAATAATTTTTTAACATTAAAATATCCAAATCTGCCACTAATTTGAGTTGAATGAGAGTGTTAGCTCTACCACAGCTAACACACTCACATTAACTAATGTTTAAGGTACTCAAACTCTTCACTAGTTTGAGTAAAATGAGAGTGTTAGCTTTGTCATAGCTAACAATCTCACATTAAGTAATGTTTTTAAAGAAATTACGAAAAATTTGGAATATGTGATAAATATCTTTAGTTATATGGTTTGGGATGCCTCAAAGTTACTTATCTTTAATTAACTCTCGAACATGTGAAAATAAGATATCTACAAACCCGGCCTAATCCGTTTTACCCTAACGGGTTGGGTCGAATTAATGGGTCAAATGGATTTTTATATATACAATAAATTGACATGTGTATACTTAAGGGTTTGTTTGGTAACGATTATTAGAACCAACTTATGAAAAAAAAAACGCTTATTCTTGAAAGTTGAACCAAATAGTTTTTTTTTATGCTAGATTATTTCAATATGCCAGCTTTTTGTTGTGCATAAAAGTTTTCAAATACGTTGATTATAAAAAGCTGTGAAAACTAACTTTTTTAAAAAACAATGCTTATGAGAATAATCTATTTTCCTATAAACGTTACCAAACGCTATCATAGTGAATCAAAGTACATATAAACATGTATTATAAATTACAAAATAAACACAGGAAACATAATCATCAATCCACTAATATAAAATCAAATAAATATAATCTACAAAACTAATTGTTTAATAGTTTAACAATTTCAACATTAATAATCCATACCAACAAAGTCAAATAAATGTCTTACAAGTTAGTATCATGCACAACAACATAGTTAATTAATAGTCTAAATCTTTAATATTCTCCATGTGCAAAAAATTTCTATTCTACAAAGTAAACGATACAAATTATTAAATTAATGTTGATACTATAAAAACAAGAGACATAAAAACACATGTTTGGAATAATGAATAACATTTAACGAATTAACGAGTTAACAGGTCAAGTGATGTGCTCAACTCATAACATAACCTATTAGCGGTCTTGGTTAATGGGTCCAACTAGGTCTAAAATTTCAACCCATACCTTAAAATAACACATCAAGTCAAATGGGTTAACGAATTTGACTCGACCCATTGACAACCTTACTAAGTACACTAGTTTAGGGTATTTGATTTAGTGATTCTTTAGGATTAATGCATAACATGAATTATTTGCTTCTTTGTTTTGTTTTCCTTATGTGTTATTGTTTTCTTCTTATACCATGCCATGCCAAGGTAAGGGCAAGGAGAGAGGCTTTGCCTCAACTTTAGATGCCAATGAGGAAGGCAGGTGGCATGGGATGCATGAGGAGCTAAGGAGTTTGGTGCATAGAATCACACATTCCTTCAGGAAGGACAATGTTGAAGGGTCTAAGGGTGACTCATGGTTGAACCAGTTGAGCCATCTACATACTCCAACTTTCAAGGATGGAGTTAAACCCAAGAAGTGCAAGGCCTAGTTTGCTAAGGGTTGAAATTTGAAAAGGTTCTGGAAAGTATGGTGTGTATAGAAGAGCATTAGGTATGCCTAGCTTCTTTCCTACTAAAGGGTGACTCCAATCAATGGTAGAGTGCCATACAATGTCTAAAGTTCCCTAATGTTGACTTGTTAGTGATTGCATGGAAAGACATCCAAGGTGCCTTCTATAAGAAGTTTTTCCTTGACCATGATAAAGATAAGTTAGAGAGAGAATTCAGGGGTCTACAATAGGGATGTTCCTCTGTGACTGGGTAAAAGGTTACTTTTGCCCATCTAGAGCGATTTGCTTAGACCTTCGATTTGGAGGAGCGTAGAGCCAAGAGACTTTGGGAGGACTGTAGCTAAGATTGAAGATGAAAATCATGGCTTGCCTATGTTGAACATTGCAAGAGGTGGTGAAGATGGTGTCTCACTTTGAAGATGAGTACAAGAAGTATGAGGAGAGTCATCTGAAAGGAAAGTACCAAGGTCGCTTCTCAAAAACTTATAATTGAAACTCCAAGCAATTACATATCTACAAAGAACATGATGAATAGCAATTACATTATGGAATTCTTGTCCAATATCGATTAGTTCATTTACCTAAAGATCAACTATTTTTCTTTTTCCTTTAGTTAACTCCTTTCAACATATATCCAATCTTTACTAACTATATCATCTTATTTTTTCAAAGTAGCTGCTTGAGAAGGTTATAAGGTTCATTTTATTGAGCCATCAAAATTTATTATATCTTCTACGTAAACTTTCAAGCTAGATAATGCATGTTCAAATGCCATGTCAATCATATACTAAACATCTAAATTGGAGAGTGAGGAATTCTATATTTCTCCTCATTAAGAATTAAATAAACTAAATAAAATGTGTCCCTAAGCAATATTTTCAAATTTGAACAAGCAAAACTAACTAAAGTCTCTAAACTTATATTCCTACTTACATAAGTCATTTTACTCTTTAATTTGAAGAAGCAAGCAAGCATGCCTTTCTCTATATTAACACCTAGTATAAGAAGAAACTTCACAGAGTAAGTTAATTTATAAAATAATTAATAACAATCTACACTAATAAGAGTCATAATTTATGTTGTAAAATATACAGATCAAGTTTGTAATTATTCAAAAACTTACAAAATCCACCAAAAATTCATCATTACATCATAGAAATCCATTGTTAGTACAAATGTTTATATCCTCTAAAGAAAAGAACTCAAAACCCTCAAATAATCCATAAGAAAATTCATTTGAGAGTCATGAAAAGAATCCATTTTGTAAGGGAAAAGAATCCATGAGTTAAACTCATTTTGTAGGACAGGAAAATAAGATGAATCCATCTTGTCGGAGAGAAGAATCAATTTTGTAAGGGTGAAGTATCATTGAGTTGAATCCATTTTGTAGGGAAGAAGTATGAGATGAATTCATTTTGTAGGAGAGAAGAATACAAATTGGAAAACCCATTTTTAAGATGTGTGGATCAAAATGAAATGAATTCATGTTGATGTGTTTTGCAAAAAATCAAAAAAAGAGGTGGACAGGCTTACCAGTTGAAAACGTGTGTTGCAAGGTGAGGGCGAGATCTTGAGATTCCTGACATGCAAAAGATGTGAAGGAAGAGAATGCAGAAAATGGAGAAGAAAAGATATCTGATGAAAGAAGATTGGGGAAAATTATAAAATGAAAAAGAAGAAAGTTTGACTACTCAATGTCCTTATCACTAAAATACATCCAAGAATGTGTCTTTGAATTAATTTTCCCAATCCATTTTGCCATAAATCGTATTTTTATTGGGAAATTCAATAAAGAAGTGAACTTCACTTCTGAAGTATATTTTTAATATCACTAACCAAGTTATATTCACCCCATAAAAAAGAAGTGTTTTGATATAGTATTTGATTTTGAGAACTTTTTGAAGTGTTTTGATATAGTATTTCTTCAGTGTAAAACAAAGGACTAAATTTTTCGAGACCTAACTTTGTTCTTGAATTTAGAACATCACTTTGATGAAAACAATTGTAACAAATAAATTCATTGTGAGATCGATCGGTGAAATCACATGACGTTCGTCAGTTCAGTAAAGTAGCGTTCCACTTGTTACACAAATAAATAAAAAGTAAATATTTCTATTAATATTGCTTTCAACGTATTTCTCCGATCCTTGTCCAAAATATCTTTCACCATCATGTTGGGGTACCAGTTGAGATGTTTCATGCATAGATTGGAACATCTAAATCAACACTTCGAATCCTCCTTAAGGCTTACGTTTGATCCAAATGTTTGGCGTTTATATATTGTTTCGTCCCATATACAAATCATGAACAACATAATGTCGGCCTCTTAAATAATAAAGAATAGTACAATCTGTGAACAGAAACTGTCCCAGCCCTTAAGTGCAGATTTTCTACTCTAAGCAACAAAATTTGTTGACAATTTAAACATAACATTCCATCTCATCATCATTCAGTAGAGATCTTCTTTGATACTGTTTATGAACATCCTGAGCTCTCTTGCTCTCCTTTGATGCTGTGGAGACTCATCAATATCAGAATCCAAGACATCAATCACCTGAGTTGGTGAAGCAGAGGAATCTCGAATTGTCACAGCTTCACAAATACAGGTCTTTTGTGCGGTCTGTTCATCCTTTTCCAACATGTCTTCTTCATCGTTGCTTATATCGATCATAGTTGCATTGCTATACTTCTTGTTGTTTAGTTGATGCTCCGATGGATCAGTAGAATCTCGACATACCACAGCTTCACAAACACCATGATCTTGTGCATTTTTTTCACATTCTTCTGCTATATCCTCGTCATAGTTGTTTA
Organism: Posidonia australis; assembly: GCA_024699735.1. Lineage (NCBI taxonomy): Eukaryota > Viridiplantae > Streptophyta > Magnoliopsida > Alismatales > Posidoniaceae > Posidonia > Posidonia australis. The sequence continues at coordinate 7,781 of JAMKQA010020032.1, forward strand.
TATCGATTACAAATGTATTGATATGGTTGCTAATGTCTACTTTATTCTTTGTAGCTTTACGTGTACGGATAGGTGGTGATGGGCTTAGGAGATCAATTACCTCTGACTCAGCACTGTCCTTGAGAAATGAGCGGCTACACATGGTTGGATTGGTTGTGTTGCTTTCAGTCTCTATGCTGAGCATGAGGCCTTGAAGCTGAACATCAACTTTATGAACTGCAACCTTGGCTGATTTCCTTGGCCTCGGTTTCCTCTTTTCTTTCTTTCCTTGGGCTTTGTTTTCTGTATACTCTGCTATCCTCTCTGGACATGCACTGAATTTAACACAAAAGGAAAATACAAATTTATGGATCTTCTGTAAAATGAAAAAAAAAAAGAAATATTTATTTGTGAGAATATTGAAATGATGGGATGAAATTGTTTTGAATCCCATCTTTCCATACAACTGTCAAAATAGAGATGGGTTTACCACTTTGTTTTAGACTCCGGAGTTTATGCGAAAGCTTCCTCAAGTAGTAATTCAAATTTCAATTTATTGTCTCATAGTCATATGTCATGTTGCATTTCCTTTTTCAGTTTTCTTAATGTATCTGTATGAAAAGATTTCTAAGTGTATACAAAGCAGCTAGTTAGTTTTATTGACTAACTTGCGACGACATCATCTCCTAAAGGTTGGACATTGAGAGCAAACACATAATCACCTATGGCTTTGCTTAATCAGAAAAGAACTAAACTCAAGAACCTTCTCAAGGCAAAATCCAATTTCAAACCACATTCAATGTCATTACCACAATGCTTTTCCCCTCATAATGGTCCACAAATAGTAAATACACAAACTGAAGTTACTTCTTTGCACATGAAATAGACAAGTGAATTAATCACAGTATAACATGCGGTTTTGCAACGAAATTAGATAATTTCTACAACTTTGACAATACAACTAAATGAAGCACCAGACAAATATTCATCGAACAACACTAACTGTGTACAGGCACAGTAAAAAAAAAGGGGAATTTCCAAATTGGGCTTGCCTAAAATCTACAGTTAAGTTTCATTTACCTTTTACTGCACACGCATGATAGTAGAGACATGAAATGAAATAGAGAAGCCATGACTGCGTGAGAATGTGGGATTTTTCGCTGGAAGCCCTGAACAGAATAATCAGTAGTACCTTTGTATCAGATCAGCAGGCACCACAGAAGTTTTTAGCCCATCAATCCCTTGCCAAGAAACCTCAAAAAAGTCTCTTCCCTGCACTTTTCTCTGCTTCATAATAGCAGTAACTGGGCAAGAGGCTGGCATCTGCAAGCATACAGCTAGGAATCTAAACTAATGACGTGGGAGGGGAAAAAACTATCTACATATGGCTTCAGCAGCATTACAAAACCAATTTGCGTAAAGCATCTACCATTTCCAAAGAAGTTTGAATGCCTGATTGTGATGAAATGGTGCGCAGATTGGCAAATCTCCTGAGGTTCCTCTCGGCAATTTTAGGAAGAATATACTGATCTGGGACATGCAACCCATGAGAAGATCAGCCATAAATTCATAATAAAGAAAGAATTTTATTGGCCTCATTTGCATGAGAACATTTAGCATTTAGTAAATGAATGCAAATGATGGCTACATTTATGCAAATAATGTCCATCATTCCATAGGTAGATTAATATGCAAGCTTGTAAAGATTACATAGATGTTGATGGCATATCTGCTGAAGTATGAAAGTATTCCATGAGAATTTCACGTCAACCTGTCTTTTCTGACTCCCAATCAAAAAATTGAGCACATAACTGCTGAAGCTGACTGCGCTGAAATGGATGCTGGGTACACACTCTGCGCGGGCCAAAGCACTTTGATCATGCACTTAGAAAAAAGTTTGACTATTGACTATAGATTTTGATTGCAGGACATAACCATTAGTTTCATGCTTAAACCAATTCAAGCATTTTAGATCTAAAAGACATTAATGTTGCTACCATACAGTGCTTTACCTGGTTACAGCCTCTGAATCTACTGAGTGGCATTTTGGCTTCAGATATGCATCAATTACTGCAACGAATTGACTATTTGTTCCAGGGTCCTTATTTTCTACTGAAAACAGGAAAAACCAATCCACAATAAAATTAACTATAAATAGTGCATGCTTGTTTTGTATAAATGTTTTCACGTGCTTATTTCAAGTGCTTCCTTTGGCCAGTTCTCTTATATGGCTGTTAATTTTCACCATTTTCCAAAGCAATTTCCTCGAAAAAGTCAACTGATGTTTAATAGAATATTTTTGTGTAACAACTGTCAAGCCAAAGTGGAGAGGTATATATGGTCAAACCTGGTGAGATTGCAAAAACTATATTCAATGGAAGTTCACAATAGATCCAAGTTCAAGTTGCTCGTAAATAACTTAATTGAACTCACTGATGATACTCTGTGTGTTATCCTGAACAAGCCGCGTGTTTTCATTGCAGTTAATTGCTTTCCCTTTTTGTTTTGTTCGTTTTGTCTTCTTCTCAAATTTGAATCCTGCTGACACAATTTGATGAAGAATATGGGCTTCTCCTAGAGATTTAACAATCTGACAAGCATTTTCCTGCATCATTGGAAGTGCAAGGTAGTCATTTAACTACATTCCTACATAGATAATTGTTAGATATTATTTGATATTCTTGTGCTTGCCACTAACCATGGGCTGCACATCTATTTATATGCATATATTGTTACAACTGAACAAGAGATTACAGGTAATTTTAGTGTTTAAAATGATGTTCAACAGAACTAGAATAAGATATTTTGAGATTCAAAAGATATCATCCATGATTTGCTGCTGTGTTGTCATTCAATTCCTTCTCTAACAACTTTTGACTGTCTTCAACAGTCCCCCTCAAGTGAAGCCAGTTGGGAAGAACGGTGAGCTTGTTTCTGATGAGGATGAACCGAGCACATGACAATGGTTTTGTAAGATAATTGGCTATCTGATCTGATGTGGCGATATGTCGAATAATAAGTTTTTTTGAGCAACTTTTTCCTTAACAAAGTGAAAACCAATTTTCACATGCTTTGTATGTGCATGGAGGATGGGATTGGCAGTCAGAAAAGTGGCACCCAAGTTAGCACACCAAAGAGTAGGTGGTGATTGCAATGGCACATGTAATTCTCTTAACAATTGTTGGATCCAAATAAATTCAGCTATAGCACAAGCCAAACTGTGATATTCAGATTTCGTGATTGAACGAGAGACAATATTCTATCTTGGAGAGCATCATGGAATCAGATTAAGACTAAAATAAATGCAAAACGCACCTTGAGAACGACAATCATCAGGGCAACCCACCCAATCTGCATCAAAGTAGGCTTGCAAAGTAAACGAGAGACAACATTTGAGTAGAAGTCCATGTGAAATAGTGCCTTTCAAATAGCGTAGGATTTGCTTGACCCTCATGCAATGCAGCAAAGTTGGAGCTTGCATGAATTGACAAACTTTATTAATAGCAAAAGATATGTTGGGTCTAATTATGGTTAGATACTGAAGGGATCTGTTAGAAGAGTTGTGTTACATGTTCGAGTTAAATGTGTTAGTTGAGTTATTAGATATCCATTTAGTCTAGGATATCTCATAAACCATATATATATGTAACTATGTGCTTAATAACAGAACTTTTTCATTCTCTTCCACATGGTACTAGAGCTCCAGGTCAAACCCTAGCCACCACTCAATCCTAGACGTCGATACCCATCCTTCCCATCTATCAAACTACTTGTCATCGTAACTCTCAACAAAATAGAGTTGTTTAACGTAAACATAGACATATATTGGATGTTACATGTACTATCATATTACACATGTGTGTTTCAAATTGTCATTTGTCTGATGCTGTTTTTATTGCTACGTATCTTATAAATAGGATGTCCTCCACTCCTTTAAGAGGAAAGGTTCCTCTTTGACGTCTTCGGCCAAAAGCTGACCTTTTTCATTTAATCCTTTAGGTTTTTGAGTGTCTTGCTTTTGTCAAAGATCTCTCTCCTAGACTTAATAAATTGTCTCTCAAGTCAATTAAATGTATTTTTGTTGGTTACTCTCGAACTCAATAAGGTTATCAGTGTTTTCATCCTCCCACTAAACGATATTTTGTGTTTGTCGATGTCACATTTTTTAAGTCAATAGGTTACTTTGATGGTGCTACAACTGATGTTGAGTGACTACCTTTCCTGTCTGTTGTTAAGCTACCGCCACAGGTGATCATGAATCATTCACAGTCCAAAAAGAAATCTGTCGTCCTTTGCATGTGTATCATCGCCGTCAAAAACTACAAGTGTCTACACCAACAAAATCGTCATCTTCCTTGGACGTAGATCAACCTCCTAATGAGTCTAATCTTCCAATTACACTTCATAAGGCTGCTTGGTCTTCCATTGCTTATCCAATTTCTAATTTTGTTTCTTATGACTCACTTCACCTCTTGTTTCGTAGCTTTACTTCGTCTATTTCTTCTAAGCCTGTTCTTAAACACTATAAGAAGGCATTATTACTTCCTCAATGGAAGATAACCATGGATAAGGAGATCGTTGCATTGACAATTCATGGTACATGAGAGCCGATGACCCAGCCTGTTAGAGCTAATGTAGTTACTTGTAGATGGGATTATACAATCAAGTACATGGTAGATGGCACTGTTGGCAAATATAAAACCAGATTAGTAGCTCAGGGCTTCACCCAAATTTATGGAGTAGACTGCAGAGACCTTTTCGCCTGTTGCCTACCTTAACTCCATCAAGGTGCTATCGTTTATTGCTATCAATCATTTCTGGGAGCTTTGCCAATTAGATGTGAGGTATGCCTTCTTGTATGATGATCTAATCGACTCTATCTTTATGAAGCAACTTCTAGTGTATGTTGCTCAAAGAAAGGGTAGAGATAGAATATGCAGATTGAAAAAGGTCATTTATGACTTGAAACAGAGTCCTCGAGCTTGATTTGAAAAATTCAGTCAAATGCCTATCAAAGGCAATTTTTAGAGATGTGCTGTTGATTATTTTGTCTTCTATAGGAAGACTATCAGTAGGTGTATATTGATGGTGGTGAATGTTGATGACATATTAATAACAGGTAGTGATTTGTTGAACATTAAAGAGATAAAAGAGTACTTTAAGACACATTTTGTCACTAAAACTTTAGACAAACCGTGGTACTTTCTAGGTATGGAGTTTGCCTATACAAGAAGAGAATGACGCTATCCCAAAGAAAATATATTCTCAATCTTTTCTAGGAAACAGGACTTTTAGGATGCAAGCCAGACAATACTCCTATTGAGCAGACACCACATTTCTAAGACATTACTTCAGAGCTGTTAGAAGATCCTGATCAATACAGACGACTGATCAGAAAACTTATGTATTTGATAGTAACTCGGCTAAACATTTCCTGCATAGTTAGTTTGCTAAGACAGTTCATACACGAACCCAGGAAAGTTCATTGGAATAAAGCCTTACGTATTCTTATATATGTAAAAGGTAAACCAAGAAAGAACTTAGTTTACAAGAAGAACGGTCATCTTAAAATCAAGGCTTACTTAAACTCAAGCTACGCTGGTGACAAAGGAGACAGAAAGTCTATTTCAAGATTCTGCACATATGTAAGAGGAAATCTTGTCTCCTAACGTAGCAAGAAGCAGAATGTGGCGTCCAAATCCAACGCAGAGGCAGAATATAGATATATGACACAGACAACTTGTGAAGTGATGTGGATCAAGTCACTTCTGTTGGAGCTTAGGTTCCCAGTCGAGACACCTATACCTATGTATTGTGACTATTAGGCCACAATATTCATTGCAAATAATCTTTTCTTTCATGAGTGTAGCAAGCATGCAGAGGTTGATTGTCAGTATATGAGAGACATGGTGATATGAGGAATTATTTTTACACCATACACCCAGTCTTCTGAGCAATTAGCTAATATCTTTACCAAAGGTCTGAGTGTAGGGATGTTTGAGTACGTATGTAACAAGCTGAGCATGATAGATATATATGCTTCAACTTGAGAAAAAGTGTTAAACGAGTTGTGTCACATGTTAGAGTTATATGGGTTAGTTGAGTTAGTTGAGTTATTAGATATCCATTTAGTCTAGGGTATCTCATAAACCCTATATATATATATGTAACTATGTGTTCAATAACATAACTTTTTCATTCTCTTCCATAGGATCCAACCACACTTTTGAACATCATAGGATTAAAAAAAATGCTTCCCTAAAAGATGATGTAAGTCTCGTAAATGAGGACATTGGGGTGGGCATTGGTCTGCCCTAGTTCATATTTGTACGATTCGAGAGCTCATGGATGTATTTGTGTTGTGATAGAAACAAGCCACTAATAGTCCAATAAGCTTTTATCCCAAGGGAAAAAAAAGAGATCCAGGATCCTTTAATGCAAAAGATGATGACAAGGCTTCAATCACATTGGCAACTCCTTAGAAGCTAATCCTATAATGATTATATCATCAACATAAATTAAGACAAATACAACACGTGAAGAGGTGCGTTTAATAAAAGGAGACATCAACATGAGAGCATAGAATTAAAGGTTAGTTTCGTATAGGACTTCGGTCCGACAAAAATAGGAAACGTGTTGGACATCGATGGAAATGTCAATGAAAACATGGTAAATTTACAAAAGTCCATGAAAATGGTAAAAAAAACTATGAATTTTGATTTGAAACTCTAGAACAAGCTAAAAGTAAACAATAATCTACATGTTAGACTACTTAGATCAACTTCCTTAATATGTATTACATGCAAACAAATAAGATCTAGCAAATACAAATACAATCATTATGTTTTACAATTTTACAATCATTCCTGATGTTTTTCAATTTTTTTTGATTTTGAATTAATTATGAAATATTTTTACTTTTTAAAAATTATCAAAAATTATTGATTTTATAGAGACATTATGTTTGATCTATCATATATGTGATGAATTGAAATATTATTAGGCTAAATCTTTATTTTTTTTTAAATTAATTACAAAATAAATATGAAAATTTCTTAAATAAAAGAAAAGAGGAGGAGAAGAGATAAACTTATTACTTTAAAAGAAATAAGCTGAACCGATAATTGATTTCAAAACGAAAAAAAAAGCTAGACCGCACCTCCACAAACAATGTGATTTACTTTAAAAGAAATAGACAAGCATGCAAATAATGTGATCTACATAAAAAAGTCCAGGTTGGACTACACCTCCGCATATGCCATAGACTCACACATGCCACAGACTTTCAAAGAGAAAAAAAGGAACTAGAGAGTGGAGACGAACCAAAAGGACTGGAGAGTGGAGACGAACTAGACAGACCAGACGGAGCAGATGAGTCGAACGGTGAAGGAGATAAAGGTGAACGATGTAGAAGAAGCTCGACATAGGACGGCGAAGGCGGACGACGCAATACGGCACAAGACGACGTAGGGCGACAAGAGAAGCTTGACGGCTAACGGGCGAAGGCGGACTGCCCTAGATGGCGGACGACGAAATGGTTGGCTGGACAACCACTGGACAAGCTTGAACAGAGGAGGAGAGGAGATGGGAGAACCAGAGAAGACGCACGTGATCAAAGGAAGTCAGTGACTTTTAAAGGTGTGTCGTCCATGTTGGGTTGTGGGGAAGGTGTGTCATCCGTGTTGTGTTGTGGGGAATGTGTGTCGGCCGACACGTGAAGTTTTCCGTTAAAAAATAACAAACATCCACTGACATCCACCGATGCCACCGACATCCACCGAAATATCCATCGACATGAGGTAAGTCGTGACATACCCTTACATGTCGTTTCTTTGCTTTCACTTTCCAATACATGTCAGCGATATTTCGCCGACATAGAACAACATTTGATTCTATGCATAAGAGTCCATAAAGTCGAGTTAAAGAAGCCTATGCCAAAGTTTGTTGAACCGTGTACAAGGAACTTGTTTCAAACCATATATAGACTTTATAGACGACAAACATGTTGTGGAAAATGTGGGTCTACAAAGCCAATCAATTGTTTCATATAAACTTCTTCTCGAAGGACTCCATGTAGGAAGGCATTAGATCTAACTTCTTTATTAGCCAACTGCTTATGATTGCAAGACTAGAGACAAGTCAGATTGTTATCATTTTGATCACCGAACTAAATGTTTCTTCGAAGCCGATTCCATGTTGTTGGTTGAAGCCCTTGGCCATCAAACGTACCTTGAAATGATCCACTGTGCCATCAAATTTCCTTTTGATACGAAAAATCCACTTGTTACTAACAACATTTTTTTCTATTGGAGGTGGAACCAAGGTCCATGTATTGTTTGTAAAGCCATGCCTTGTACTCATCTACCATTGCAACTCACCATCGTGGATCTTTGCAAGCAGAAGTATAACACATTGGTTATGTTTTTGTAAGAGGACAAACTAGTAATGCATATTTGGGGTTAGGTTTTTGTATACTCGTTTTTACTTTAATCTGCATTAGATAAAGACATGTGGGAGGAGAAGGAGAAGAGGAATTTGGTATCAAATGGTTTGCATGATTTCTAGATGTAGCTTCAAGGTTGATCTGTAAACTAAGAGAGACATCATTATGTAGTCATAGTTTGAATGATTTGACCAGATTGACCCATGGTTTGACTAGAAGATGGAGTGATGGAGTTAGTGAGAGGACTTGGAGAAAGAACCAGAATGAGACCAAGTATACTGGGTTGTAGAGAGTTAGATGGAAGTGCACATGGTGAATTATTCTTCTTAGCAAAAGGATAATCAATCTCATCAAATGCTTCATTTCTTGCAATGTAAATCCGATTGGACTCAAGGTGTAAACACTTGTAACCTCAATGTTTGCTACAATATCCTAGAAAGACACATTTGGCAGAACGAAATGGAAATTTATTTTGGTTGTAAAGTCTAAGATGCGGATAGCAAGCACAATCATAAACTTTTAGAAAATCATAATTAGGAGGAGAATCAAATAAATTTTCCCATGGAGATAAAAAACCAATGACTTTGGAGGGAAATTAGTATACAAAAAGTGTGGCCAATTCGAAAGCATCAAACCAATAGATTTTAGTAAATAAGGCAGTAACAAGAACTGTTAAACCTATTTCTACAATACGTCTATGTTTTCTCTCAGAGGATCCATTCTGCTCATGTGTGTATGGGCAAAAAATTCAATGAGTGATTCCTAATGCAGAAAATAAAGAATAAAGTGGTTTATATTCAGTTCCTCCATTTGTATGAAAACATTTGATTTTATGACCAAAGAATGTTTCAACTTGATTTTTGAAATGTAGAAATTGTTGGAACTTCAAACTTGCATTTTAGTGGAAAAATCAACATGAATAAGCTAAAACCATCAACAAAATGAATATAAAATTTTGCACCACGAATTGAATGATTTTATGACCAAAGGGGCAGGACCCAAACATTTGAATACACCATGTCTAATGGATGTTGAACAATATTATTACTAGGAAGAAATGGAAGTCTACAACTCTAACTGAGTAGGCAAGAGCTACAAAACGGTAGAGATTTATTCAACATGGGTAAAGAAAATCTAGAAATGACATGACTAGTAATGATAGAACTTGGATGCTCAAGACGTTGATGCCAAATAGAGAGAGGAGCTCATTCACCAAGAAAAGCATATGGTTGGCATATGGTTAATGTCAACCATATGCTTTTCTTGGTGAATGAGCTCCTCTCTCTATTTGGCATACAAATCCTAGAGTTGGTACAAACCATCTTTGACCCGTCCCTGGAGAATCAGTGTCCCTGTCTTGTTGTGCTGAGCATGAAAACGAGAAGGTGTAAATAAAAATGAACTATCATGATCTTTGCAAAATTGAGACATGAAGAGTGTTTTTTTTTAATAGCATGAAGAACATTCTTAAGAAGGACAGGACCATGAGAAGTATGAAGAGAAGCATAGCTAATATGGGTTATACTTAAACATGTACCATTGCCAACCACTATCTTCTCTACACCGTTGTAATCTGAATGTATGGAGAGATTGTCTATATCATAAGTACAATGATTGGAAGCAACAGAGTTGGAATACCAATTGGAATCTAGAGCTGTTGGAGTTGAAGCAATAAAGGCTGAAGGTTATGTAAAGACGCCATGATAGGAAATATCAAAACATCTATGACATGTGAGTACAACATGACCAAAAAAGGCACAAAGTTGACACTGGACCGATGAGAAGTAGTACGAGGTCTGTTATTGCTGTTGCAGTGATTATATCGGCCTTGTCGAGCACCACCACGTCTGAAGTTACCACCATGTCTGAAGTTACCACCATGACATCTATTGAAGTGATTTGACTACTGGGGGTTGTTGTTTTTGGTGGCTTGTTTGGAAGCTATATTGGCTGAGAGAGGCCCTACAACCTCTTTATGTTGAGCATGACGTTCAAGTTGTCTTTCACAACTAGGGAGAAGACCATGAACCTCTGCCACTAAGATATCATCAAGCTTAATGTAGACAAAGATGACAAAAGATCATAGGTAGGTCCAAACCCGTTGAGGGTGTAATCCATAAGAGCTTGTGCAGAGACAGTGTGCCCTACTGTCGCAAGAGAGTCAGTGATAAATTTGACCTTCTTGATGTAGTCTGCCATGGTGAGTGAACCTTTGGTGATGTTAAAAAGATCATGCTTGAGATCATGAATCCTCATACGTGAAGAAGAGGCAAACAATGTTCAAAGCGTCAACCATGCCAAGTGAGACATTGTGCAATCCATGACTTGTCCAAGAACATTTTATGTGAGAGATGCAAATAGCCAACTAAGGATTAATTAATCCTACTCTTCCCATGCTGTGTACTTAGGGTTGGATATGGTCACTGATGATGAAGTTGAAGCAGTAGTTGACGTAGCCTCCATTGAGAGAGTAATAACAAGAGTTTCCAATGAGCATCAACATAGCCAAGGAGACGCAGGCCACGTAAGGCAGGAAGAAACTGCACTCGCCAAAGTATATAGTTGGGGCCGTCTGGTTTAACGGACACCGAGTTGAAGGCATTCTTTGATTGCATCATGGATACACAAAGATTAAAGGAAGAGCTAGAGGAGGAAGCAGCCATGAAAGCAAAAAGGAGAATTGGACGATTAGTCCTATGAGGCGTCTGATAGCAATATAGCATGTTAGATAATATTTGGTATTCTTGTGCTTGCCACTAACCATGGGTTGCACATATATTTATATGCATATATTGTTACAACTGAACAAGAGATTACATGAAATTTGAATGTTTAAAATGATGTACAACAGAACTAGAATGAAACATTTTCAGATTCAAAACATGCATGATATTATCCATGACCTGCTGTCGTGTTGTCATCCAATTCCTTCTATAACAACTTTTGACTATCTCCAACAATAATATCAATAACAAAGGGCAAGGTCTTACTAATTGGCAGTTTTAACAGTTTAGACTACTTAATATTTTTCACAGATGTGGCTATATTAATTTGAAGGCATGCATTTACATGAATAAGTATAAAAAACTTTAGCACTACTGCTGGCTTAGTGCCTGATTGCCCAAAAGTGCCACATACCGGACCAAAACCATGTAGTCCATGAGAATAGTCACTACCAAGAAGAAGGGCCAGACTAATCTGAAAATCATGAGTAACCAAAAATATTACGTAAGAGATATGTAGAGAACAATGATACACGTATGGTTTATTTTTTAAATAACATTATTGTATAATCAACAGAAATCTTTCAAGGAAAGCAGTTTCCTATCATCCTTTGGATCTATGAAAGGAGTAAAATCAATTATCATCTTTAAATTGAACTATAATGCAGAAAAACAAAATGATCTTAGACCTTAAACATCATGGATAACCTGTTGTGAATGTTACAAAACAAGGCAGGTAAATGAAAAATAGTGCAAAAACTTACTAGTGAATTTCTCCCAAATCCAAGCTTTCTCTCTATGTCTACCATCTCATAACAGACCACATGGCCTCCATCACCTGATACATAAACAAGGAGTTCTCTCTGTAATACTTCAACTAAATGTCACAAATTGGCTAGCAGGAGCTCTAGAACCTATTCAATGTGTTTGAGCTTGCTAACATGATGTATTAAACAAGTAACTACTCACCTAGAAATATGTCCCTGTAGACAGTCCTAGCACCAAAAAGAAAGATATCTGAATCTGCAGAAAAACATCCATCCTGTAGATAAACATGTTTACCATTATATATTCAAACATTAGATTGTATACTGCACAAAAAATGACTTGACAGAATTATAGACTTACACACATGTTTGAAAAATTCAGCAAGGCGCATTGGGCTTCGGCTTCTTCTAACCTGTTAATTTAATTTGCACTTGTCAACATAGACAACTTAATCAAACTAGTAAAAAGTCCAAAAAGAAAGAAGGAGCTATAATGATTAACGTTGTATTTTCTCTAATTTCTATTGCCAAAACTTATACGAGGCATCCAACTTGCCTTTGTAATATGTTCATGTTTGAGATTCTTACACAAAATTAGTATCTAGAATTTGTTATCTAATGATTTGAGGCACCTAGGATATTGCCTTTCCTACTCATGAAGTGAGAGAAATACAAAAACTTATGATATCAAGCATAATCCGGAAAGAAGAAGCTTGAACTGCATGATTTAATTGGGAAAACAAAGTGAATTTGACGATCCTCCAATTTCCAATATCTATTAAAAATGAATGACTACAAAAATCAAATTGCAAGCTGCAGTACAAATGTGATACCATGACAATGGGAGTTCTGCATGTAAATGTAAGTTGAACTTGATTTACAGTATGCATATGATAATTCATGAGTTATCGTATCCGCATGACTTTTCACAACCATAAAAGATGCTAGAAGTTCCTTTGATGTACACATTATTCCCCAGTGGCCCATCATAATAACCAGCATGTATATAACAGAGATAACTGAAAGAAGACGTCACAAGGATGATAGAGCAAAATTGTGCAAACAAGAGTATATAATAAAGCAAAAAAATAATAATATGGGAAACAACCAGCGTGAAATGGTACGATGGCATAAAACAGCAGAAATTACCCATCCAAACAGGGAATTCCAAGTGCATTTCCTAAACTTTTAGCCTCTTTTATCATACACGAAAACTCAGATCCCTTGTTTCTATGGAGAGAAGGCATTGCAGTAGCCGTATCATCTTGCGCAACCTGGAGAACACCAATGCATTGAATTTTATGCTAGATGAACACCAAAACCTAGAATATGTAAATTGCTGGAGAATCTAAAGAGAGAACTTGACCTCAGAACTCGATCCGAGTCTCCGTCTGTAGGTAGCTTGTTTAAGGGCAGGAATTGACCCATCTATATGAAACAACAGAAAAATATAAATTACCAACTGACTTTTAATTTAAAAAAAAAAGGATCTTTGCTACTGAGTGGCTCAAGCCTATGACTCATAGACCTGGGTTCATCAAATAATTTCAATATTGAATTCCTCAAACTCAACAGATCAACTGGATCTCACAAGCTCAATATCCTTTAAATTTTCTACAGTGCGAACTCCGCTAAAACAGATTCTCGACAAAAAGACGAAGCTTTTATAACAACACATGGCAAAAACCCAAAAAAGACTTACGTAAAACCCATTTTGAGAAAACGAAAATGGCCTACCTGTAACAAATATGAGGCTACAGTTGAGAGCAATCAGGGCCCTCAACCTATGGAACAGATTCCTGAGGTAAAGCTTCTCCCTAGCACAGGCCGGAGACCTGCTGGCATTATGCAATTGCACGATCCAGCACGAGAGATCCACACAAAGCCTCTTGTTCCTGTGAGAAGGAAAAAACGCGAAAACAACAAACAAACGGCCGTGAGATGGAAAACAAGAACCGGAGAGTGGTCGAGTGAGTGAAATCTAGGTTCTTGAGGATGAATCGGTTGGTTACTGGAGGTGGTGGAGAGGAAGGGTTTGCTTGCAGGATTCGAGTATGTCCCAGAGATTCTTCACCCCCATGTCGATCAACTCGCAGCCGCAGGTGCTTCTCGCATCGATTGCCCCAGGGAAGTCGGAGAGGGGACGGAAACTTTGAATTTCAAAAAAACAGTGCTTCTACCGCCTAATAATCATTAATCAGTGTTAACAGCTACCAACAAACATGGCGTCTAATGAATAGTGGGACCGGAGTAAATGTGGCATTTTGCGATTTTGCATCAAGATTGGATGACGTTTTTTTTGTTTGGGTCTTTTGTTTTCGGAAAATGGCCCTCCAGTTGCCAACAGGGAATTTTTCTTGTAGACATTCTTTATTTTTTGTTTTTTGTTTTATAAAATAAAATTTAATTATATAATTAATTAATTTATAAGATATTTTACTATGTATTAAAGTCTCATCTTAATCTAAGTTATATTCACTATTAATTTTAAATTTAAAATGTAATGATTAGTATTTAATAAACGTATTGATTTTTAAGACCTTTAAATCAAAGGCTAATAATTATTTGATTTAAATGAAACTTTTACTATGTGTTTATAGGTATCTAGTAAATAGATCTATAGGATTATTATTTTTTCCCCTATGTATTTATTTTTTTTTAAAAGTGTCTACAACCATGTTAAATGTAGACACCTATACTAAATTTGCCTCCTTTTATTTTTATTTTTTTATTTGTGTCTATTTTCATTTTAGTATACCAAACTCAGCATAAAGTTACGAGACAAAAAAAATCTTATATACTATGGGTGATATAATCAAGAATTTTGTTTTTAGACAATTCAACTATATGACTAGGATTAACCTATGAATTATAATTTCGAAAGTTAAATTTGCCATTAGATTGGCTAGCATAAGTGCGACATTGAAATAAAAAAATTGTAAAATGGAATTCAAGTATGATCGCAACTTCGAAGAATTTGTATATACATATAAAGATATTGATGAAACAAAGGGAATTCAATTTTCTCACTCACGAAGTTGGAGAACTAAGACTATATTTATAGCAATTTTTTGAAAGGTTTTTTTTTGATTTTTTCTAAAGCGTACTTATAGCAATTGATGTCATGTTATTCCATAATTAGACATATGGGACACATTTTTAAGAATAGACTTCCCAAGCTTAGTATACATTCAATTGTTGACTTTAGAAAACTTTATGCGACACTTTTCTAAAGTACGTATTTACCTTGTCTAGCGATACGATTCATTGATCAATTTTTTTCTTAATATATTTAAAATTCTCACGTGAAGCTTCCATACCATATGATATAATTGCAAGATTTGACTTTACGAAGTACAATTATTTATTTTAAAAAGAGTTTAATGAAATTATACATTAGTGTACAATCAATATAATTACACATCAATTGTTGATCTTTTGATTTTTTGTAAATGGTAAATTTGATTCTTTTCTTTTTTTAAATCTTTTTTATCACACACATTACAACTGTAGGATAGCAATCCAATGGTGGTTAATCCTTCATGCACAGCTTATTAGTCGTAAGCTGTACATTAGTGTACAACTTTATTTGGTGTTTAAAAAATTAGAATAATATTATGAGAGAAAGAGAATTCTTTATTTGAAATCTTTCGTTTGAATTGATTAGACGTTATGTCTTTGGAGGTAAATTTTGGACTATTGAATAGGATTGTCAATGGAGTCAAGTTGAAGGTCAATTCTTTGTCTAACTCGTTTATTTTTAATAGGTTACAAGTTAGGTGATAACCTGTTTTTTCAACCCTTAACCCATAATTCGACTCAACCACACCTAAATATTCAATAATTGTAGACAATAGAAGAGATACAATTCCATTATCTTCACTTAAAAAAACTTCATAATACTCTATAAACTTATCTAACAAATTTACGAATCTATAAACTTTTAAATAATAATAAATCAACATCTAATCAATTAACATTTGAAATATATAATATTATTCAACAGTAATGGGTTAACGAATGAAATGACATGTTTCACTCATGATCTGATCTTTTAAGATTTTAGGTTAATAAGTTCCAATATAATGGATTTAAATTCTTAACTCAAATATTAAATTAATGGATCGGATCAAACAGATTAACGGGTTTGGCTTAAGTCATTGATAGCTCTACTATTGAAACTAAAAAGGTATTCTGGTGTTGGAAGAAGATTCTTATTTCATGAGTCTGAGTTTAGGTTTTAAAATTAGGACTCAGACTTAGAAATGGGTTTAGGTCTAGGTCTTGGGTGTAATAGGTCTTCCAATTTATTTTCATTTTTTTTTTGAAGAAAGTAGATTTTTAATTAAATTGAAAACATTGTAAATAAATGTGCTAAACAATTCTTTGTTAAATATACATATATCATGAATAAAATACAATCATAAATAAATATATAACACGAATAATATCATGAACCATTAATAGTTGAACAACACATAAATAAATATATCAAACTTCAACAAATCAACATTGTTAGTGTTCATACAATAAGTCTTTGTCAATGTGCATACACCACATACATTTTAGACTTTAAAGAAAATGAGATTTAAGAGTTGAATAATATATATTTTATATACAGTGTAAATATTATACATTAGTTTTTATATTTAACTTATAATATATTATATATAAATTAGGTCCATGGATTTAAGTATTTTTAGATCTAGTCTCAACCCAGTAAATGAAAAGATCTAACGGATTCGGATCTACAGGTCCATGAATCTCATTTTTAAGATCTAGACTCATACTTTAAGGATCCAGACCGATAGGTCCTGAGTCCAGACTCGATTCATTACTAGTCTTATTCTTAACCATTGAGTTATAGCTAAAAATTAATTGCTCACGATTTTGTACTAGGAACGGTCTTAAAGCTTGTTATCCTTTTTAAGATTATATCCAATTCAAAATTTGACATCTAGATTATGATAAGAACTGTTTTATGGTCAGAATCTGAGCAAATTTTAAAAAAAATTCAATTTAATTATAAAACATGTATAATTTATGCGTGTAATATAAATTCGACATAAATTTAAAACTAGATGAGTGGTTTGTGATCAGAAATCAAATTTCATGAAAAAAGCATAAACTAATATAAACCAAACACGATCGAATCCATACGATCATTTGTTGGTCACCATATAGCGGTGGAAAACCGTCACAGCCACGGTAGGGTCCGTACGCTGGTGTCCAAACTTGGAAGTTGCTTGAGACAAACGCTCCGGACACGTTATCCAAACTTTGGCAGTACGATGGCTTTTGGTGACAACAAGCACGACCAGGGAATAAAAAAAGGGCAAAAAATGTCGAGGGCAACGAATGAAATCTCCTCTGACACAAACCAAATGTAATAAAAAAAGGCCCATTAGTCTTGGAACTCAGGGCGGCCGGCAGCAGACCCTAATTAAATCTCTAGCCCTAAATTCCACACACCCGCAACCGCACACATGTCACGAATCCGACGCTCCTGAACGAATCGGGTCCTCTTCCCTCCCACATTCTCTTCTCCAGTCCTTCCTCAGACGGTCAGACCCTCACTGTCCCGTTCCGCTCACCCTCACACGCCCACAAACCCCGACCCATCCGACGGCAGATACCAACCCAACGCGGCAACGCGAAGCGAACCAAAGGCCATTGGTTGGTCCAAGGGTGCAACGTACCAGAACCTAGACTGCGAACCCGCACAGCTTTGAACACGAGATGGGAGGTGGAGAAGACCGAGAAGCCTCCAGTATTTAAAGCAACGGAGCAGTGTGGGGAGGGGGGTGGAGGGGAAAGGGCACTCCCGAACTCCCTCTCTTTCTGGCTCGTCGTCTGCGATCGATGGGGAGAATGTGGAACCTGGCGCGATTGGGGTGGAGACTGCGGCAGGCGAGGAGCTTCTCCGCCGCGATCCCCGGGCCTTGCATCGTGCACAAGAGCGGGACTGATATCCTGCATGATCCGTGGTTTAACAAGGTTTCATGTGATCAATCTTCTCCTCTTATTTTTATTTATTTATTGTTTTTGTGGAGTTTGTTGGAGCTTGTTTAACAAGGTTCATGTGATCGATCTTCTCCCTCTCTGTTATTTTTTGTTGGAGTTTGTCTGGAAGTGGAATTCAGTAGATCCGTCCATGAGCGTGTTACCGGCGTTGCGATGGAAATGCAGATGCACGGTAGAGTTTATAGTTTTTTTTTTGTAGTGATTTTGGATGCCAACTTGAGAGAATTCTACCTAATGGGAGAGTTTTGGAAACTTTAGAAGAACGTGCAGAGTTCGTTGACTTTGGTGGACACTGAAATGGATATACATAAATATAAATTCATAAAAGGCTAGAGTGTGTCCGTTCACAGTATTATATCAGAATTAAATGCGATATGCTAGTTAATTCAGGTTAATTTCCACCGGTGGAAGTCAGAATTGATGGTTAGACTGTTAGTCGATCAGTGACTTTGGGCTTTGGCTGCAGAGATGTTAGAGTTGGTGATTATAGGATCAGTTAGTGCTAGTTGGAAGAATGCTTCTTCTTATGACAACTGAAAATTAAAAAATGATGACAGAGAATTTTTGAGATCGTGGACTAGATATTTCCAACTCAAATCACTACCAGGAGCCATACACTTGTAGTAACAGTAGAACTTATGTGGTTGAAAGCAGAAACTCATGAGCTTCACATTACTAAAAGAAACAAAAAAGTTTATGAGGTTGCACAATGTCACTCAAATCATTTGGAAAGACTGCAATTCACTCAAATCACTGTTAGGAGTTGCACAATTGCATTGATAGTAGAATTGATGATGTTGTAGGCAGAAAATCTTGAGCTTTGCCGTACTAAAAAAGTAATGTAAAACTTGAGCATTGGAGAGTCTAAGGCATCTTGATTATAAGTTTGTCACAGTGTGAATAGTCTTTACTTTCTGTATACCTGAATAAATTATTGTTTTACCAGCATGTTCTTCCACTTGAGGCAATCCCTGCTTTCCTTCGCTTTGGAATCATATAACAAATTTTGTTGGTTCTGGTTTTGGGATTGGTGACATTGCTTGTAATCTCACATGTCTGTATGATTTCCTGTTCACAGGATACTGGTTTTCCTTTGACAGAGAGAGATAGACTTGGGTTACGCGGTCTTCTTCCACCACGTGTCATATCATTTGAGAAGCAATACGACCGGTTCAGTAAGTTAGACATGTCAATCTTTTTTATTCATCATATTGACATATTGAAATAGAAATAAGGTAGCAAGGCATAATACAATGGAATACAAGAATGAAAAGAACTACACGGACATGAGTTTTGTTTGCTTGATCTCTTCTTGGCTTCCTCCCATGCTCTAATCAAGGCTGATTTCCTTTGTTTTAAGTGCATTGTTTACCGTTAGAGTTATCTTATTATCCTGTATTAGGTGTGGTGAACTATTGGGTTATTAGATATCTATTTAGTCTAAAGTATCTTTTAACTCATATAAATATGTAACTCTTCACTGTAGAATGACATTAGATTCTATTATTTTTCTCTAATCTCAATATGGTACCAGAGCTTGGGTTTTAACCCTGATTCCTCCCCACCACGTCCACTCGTTGGCCCCTACCTTGTCGGAAACCAACTCCGTCGCTGTTCGTCGTCGGATTCGTCGTCACCCATCATCATTGGCTGCTCCAACGACACCTCCTGCTGGCGTTCTCCTCCTCTAGGCCTTCCGTCGCTGTCCTAGCCCCAATCAGCTGCCGTCGGTTGCCACTATAACAGCGACAGGGGGAGTCGGCAACCCCTAGACTCGCTGAGGGGCAGTCCAGTCCCTTGCTGCCACTGTCTGTTGTCACCGGCCCCTACCTTGTCGGAAACCAACTTCGTCGCTGTTCGTCGTCGGATTCATCGTCACCCATCATCGTTGGCTGCTCCAACGACACCTCCTGCTGGCGTTCTCCTCCTCTAGGCCTTCCGTCGCTGTCCTAGCCCCAATCAGCTGCCGTCGGCTGCCACTGTAACAACGACAGGGGGAGTCGGCAACCCCTAGACTCGCTGAGGGGCAGTCCAGCCCCTTGCTGCCACTGTCTGTTGTCACCGGCCATAGTGTAGGCCCTCTCGTGTCTCCTGTTTCTCGTATGTGTGTGGATACGTGATATTTAAATGTGTTTGTATCTTTGGACTGCGTGTTGGTGTCTCCAATAGGTGGTTGTGAGTTGTTTTTCGCCGTTTCTACGTCAAATTAGGTTGTTTTCTTACCTGTATAGCAAAATCAAACCATATATTATTCTATTTATCATGGTTACACGTGATTTTTTAGTAAAGAACCTCAGTCAAACTTCTAAAAAATTGAATGGCAAAAATTATCTACTTTGGACACAAAATTTTGAGACGTTCATCATCGTTCACGCAAAATTAGTCATCTCATCAAACCTCCTCCAGATAGTAAGGATGTCACATATGACTATCGCGAATGATGCCACCATTGTTTCTTGAATGGTCAATAGTATGAAGCCTACTGTTGCTAGAAGAGTTATGATGCTAAGGCCTGCAAAAAAGATATGGGATACCCTGCATCTCACTTATGGTCACGAAAAGAATATCTCCAGAGTCTTACAGGTATTTGAGCAGTTATTCACTCTTTGTCAAGGGATCGGTTTATTCCAGAGCATTTTACATTATTGAGGACCTTGCTGGATGAGCTTGAGGTTTACCAGTCATTGACTGCTGCATCACTTAGATGAAACAGTATTGTGAAGAGTTGGCTGTGGTAATCTACCTTTTTAGCCTGTCTCTAGAGCTCAATTCTCAGATCAGGGGGCAGATCCTAGGAGTTGATAGTATACCAGATCTGCAAACAACCTTTGCTCGTGTTCTGCGTATCTCCACAGTCACTCCCTCTCCAGTCCCTGATTAGTCCGCTATGGCTGCTACATGTGGTAGATGACACGGTGGCTCTCGTCGAGCTGGTCGTGGCCATATTGACACTGGAGGATGTCCTCGTTGTACTCACTGTGGCAGGATAGGTTATCGGGTTGACAGATGTTGGGACTTGCATGGACACATTTTCGCTGCATATGTAACTACTGAGTCTACATCAGCCACTTCCACTAGTAATGAGCAGATAGTTACTATCTCGCAGGTTGATTATGATAGGCTCCTACAGCTAAATATCACTGACTCTGACGGCACTGTCTCTTATTCTACTTCTACAGGTACGAGTGTCCTTCTGGCATTCAAGGATTCCTCCTGGATAATTGATTTTGATGCCTCCTCTCATATGTCAGGTATAAAAACCTTGTTTACTCGTTTGTCTTAGTTATATGATATTAAGTCTGTGGCCATCATTTATGGTTGGTCTTGTCCAAATTCTGGAGGAGGGATTGTGCAGGTTTCTTCCCAGCTTTCTCTTGACAGAGTACTATATGTATCTGATTTTTTTTGTAAATTTTCTTTTTCATTAATGCAATTACCAAATAGCTACTTTGTTATGTGACTTTTTTTTCTTTTCACTGCACATTTCAGGGTATTACCGACAGTGAGGAGGATTGATTTGGATTGTGAGCGAGAAAATGGTGTGTACCTGCTAGTCAGTGACGATATACCATGGAGATTAACGTTTGTTGCGTTCACCTCTGAACCGTCTTCATTGTGGCACTATCAGTTAGGTTATCCATCCCATCGAAAATTGCAACAGGCATTACCATGGATTTCCGTTTCTTCTTTCGAGTGTGAGTCATGTCAGCTGGGTAAACATCATTGTGCTTATTTTAAACAGTTACGTCTTGTGTCCAGTCCTAATTTATTTGAGTTAGTGCATTGTAATATTTGGGGTCCTGTCAGAGTTCCGTCTATTTTTGGTCATCGTTATTACATTATGTTTATTGGTGATTTTTCGAGAGTGTCTTGGATATATTTGCTAAAAGATCATGGTCACATTTATGATGTACTCAAATTTTTTTTTGCTGAAATAAAAAATCAATTAGGTGTTACTCCTAAGTGTTGCGTATTGATAATGCATTGAAATTTGTTCAATACAAGGTCGAATATTATTGTGCATTGAAGGGTCGACTCCCCTTGCTCTACTTTTTACTTGGAATGACGTCAAAAGGGCCGCTGCTTCAACTGCGGATTCCCCCGAGGAGGCGGAGCCATCTCCCGCAAAAGCACCATTCCGTCGCTTTCTCCGCTTTGACCGCTCCCTATACATCAGACCACTTGTCCCCACATCTCTCAACAAAATGGGGTGACGGAACGTAAGTACATGGATATACTTTATGTTACTTGTACCATTATGCTTCATAAAAGTCCCAAAATACTTCTGGTCTGATGCTATTTTTACAGTCATATATCTCATCAATAGGATGTCCTCTACCTCTTTAGGGGGTGAAATTCCCTTACGATGTCTTCAAAAGGATGTCATATCGTTTTCTTTAACCTTTAAAGTCTTTTGGTGTGTTGCTTTTGTCTAGGATCTCTCCCTTGGACTTGATAAATTACATCTTAGAGCCATAAAGTGTATTTTTGTAGAGTACTTGAGAACTCAACGTGAGTATCGGTGCTTTCATCCTCCGTTTGGTCGATATTTTGTTTTTGCTATTGTACTTTTTTTGAATCCATGAGTTATTCTAGGGATTCTGTGACTGTGGGTGAGTCTGTTCCTCTTCCATTTGTTGTTGAGCCTCCTGTAGGAGATTCAAGGGACACCATTGTTGGTTCGTCAAACCCTCCTCGTTCCTTGAAGGTATATCGACACTGTCAGGAACCACCAGTGCCTCCCGTGATAAAATCGACCTCCTCTGTAAATGCAAATTTACCTCTAAGTGACTTAGATCTTCTTATTGTTTTACGAAAAGATAATCGTTTTTCAACTGTTCATCTAATTTCCAATTTTGTATCTTATGAATCCTTCCATCTTAGTTTCCGTGTCTTTACCTTGTCTCTCTTTTCTGAATCTATTTACAGGAATCATTAAGAAGCACTTTTACTTCAACAATGGAAGGCAGTAATGGATGAGAAGGTAGTTGCATTAGCAATATGTGGCACTTGGGAGTTGATGATGAGTCCTGTTAGAGCCAATGTAATCACCTGTTGATGGGTTTACGTTGTCAAGTACGGAGTTGATGGCACCATTAACCGCTACAAAGTTAGATTGGTGGCTCGAGGATTCACTTAGACACATAAGATTGATTATGACCAGACATTCTCCCTAGTTGTTCGTTTCAACTCTATTAGGGTGATTATATCCATCGTCATCAATAATTTTTGGGAACTGTATTAGTTAAATGTCAAGAATGCATTTCTATTTGATGATTCAACTGAGTCTGTGCTTATGGAGCAATCTATAGGGTATGTTGTTCAAGAGAAGAATAGAATTTGTAAACTAAAGAAGGCGATTTATGGTCTAAAACAAAGTCTCAAAGCATGGTTTGAAAAATTCAGCAAAATAGTGATGAATGGGGGCTTCCAAAGGTGTGCTGTTGATCACTTAGTTTTCTACAGGAAGACTGATCGTGGATGTGTGCTGCTTGTAGTTTATGTTGATAATATTTTGGTGGTTGGTAATGACAAAGAGGGCATAAAAGAAGTGAAAGAATACCTTAGAATACAATTTGTCACTAAGGACATGGGAAAGTTAAGGTATTTTCTTAGCATATAGTTCGCTTATACAAATGGAAAAATGATGTTATCTCAGAGGAAGTATGTACTTGATCTTCTTTAGAAGACATGTCTTTTGTGATGTGTTATGAGAGAAAAACCAAAAGATCTTTATTGATTAGTGAGGAATACATATATATAGGTATTAGACACCCCATGGATATATGGATATCTAATAATCCGTTTAACTACAAAATATATCCCCACTTATTCTAACACTCCCTCTCAAGCTGGAGCATACATATCAACCATGCCCAGCTTGTCACATAGAGACTCAAACACACCCACTGCAAGTCCTTTGGTGAAGATATTTGTTAGTTGCTCTGAAGAGTGTGTATTTGGCGTAGATATAACTCCATTCATAACCAGATCTCTCACAAAGTAGCAGTCAACCTCGATGTGCTTTGTTCTTTCATGAAAGGTGGGATTGTTTGCGATAAAGATCGCAGCTTGATTATCACACCTCATAGACATAGGTACCTCAACATCACACCCAAGCTGCTCAAGCAGTGACTTCACCCACATCATCTCACATGCAGTCTGAGCCATAGATTTGTACTCCGCCTCGGACACCACATTTTGTTTCTTGCTCCGCCAGGTGACCAAATTGCCTCCCACATACGTACAAAAACCGGATGTGGATTTTCTATCACCTTTATCACCTGCATATCCTGAATCTGAGTAGACCTCAACTCTGATGTGATTATTTTTCCTATATATCAGACCCTTTCTTGACGCCCCTTTCACATAAGATAAGACCCGAAGAGCACCTGTCCAGTGTACCCTTCTAGGCTCATGCATAAATTGGCTCAGAAGACTGATTGCATAAGAAATATCAGGTCGCGTCACTGTCAAGTAAATGAGTTTGCCAATCAGCCTACGGTATTGACCAGGATCCTCCAGTAGTTCTGAGCTGCTATCCCAAAAAGATGGCGACTGCTTGATAGGGGTGCTTTCTGGTTTGCATCCCAGAAGGCCTGTCTCCTCTAAGAGATCTAATACATACTTCCTCTGTGATAAAGTCATCCTACCATGTCCATATGCAAACTCGATCTCCAGAAAATAGCGAGGCTTTCCCATGTCTTTGGTCACAAAGTGTGTGAAGATGAGCCTTTACCTCTGTAATTCCTTTTGTATCACTCCCAGTCACTAGAATGTCATCCACATATACAGCCAGTATGACACATCCACGACCTGTCCGCCTATAAAACACTGAGTGGTCTACTGCACACCTTTGAAAGCCACCATCAAGTACCACCTGGCTAAACTTCTCAAACCACGCACTGAGACTTTGCTTTAGCCCATAGATAGCCTTCCGTAATCTGCATACATAATCCTCTTCCTGAGCAACGTACCCCGGAGGCTGCTCCATCAAGGCTGTCTCAGTCAGATCACCATAGAGGAAGCCATTCTTGACATCAAGTTGGCACATATCCCAGGAATTATTCAATGCAAGAGACAATAGCACCCGAATAGAATTGAGACGAGCAATCAGTGAAAAAGTTTCCTCGTAATCGATGCCATATGTCTAAGTAAAATCCTGAGCAATCAGTCTAGCTTTGTATCTGTCAATGCTGCCATCTGCTTTGTATTTGATAGTATACACCCACTTGCAGGTGACCACTGTAGCCCCATCAGTGCGGGCCACTAACTCCCATGTGTCACGACTAGTAAGTGTCGTAATCTCCTTATCTATAGCAGCCTTCCAATGTGGAAGAGAAAGTGCCTCATCGTAATTCTTGGGAATGGTCTGAGAATGGAGGGACAAGGCAAAACTACGGAAACGAGGGTGTAGAGCACCATAAGATACAAAATGAGAAATAGAATGAACTGTACATGAACGAGTACCTTTTCGAAGGGCTATAGGCATGTCTGAGGAACTAGTGGGTGGATTTGCTTTTGCAGAGGAGGGTGGTCCGTCGTAAGGAGGTCCTGGATGATGCTGCCGTCGACGATATACCTGCAAGGATGAAGACGCTAGTGGTGGAACGGCCGATATAGACTGAGGATCAGCATGTTGCAACTCGACAATCGAGGGAACAGGGACAGACACACTGGACGGTGGAGGAACATTGTAATAAGGTTCAAACTCGAAGAAAGTAACATCTGTAGAAACATAATACCGACGAGTGGGAGGATGAAAACACCGATAATCCCTTTGAGTTCGCGAATAATCGACAAAAACACACTTTATTGCACATGGAGACAGTTTGTCCAATCCAGGGGAAAAGTCCTGAACAAAGGCCACACACCCAAACACCCTCGGTGTCAGACTAAATAAGGTGGAGTCTGGTTGTAAACGACGAAGTGGAACCTCCTCACTAAGTGGGGTAGCAGGCATCCTGTTGATAAGGTAGGTAGCTGTAAGCACAGCATCAGCTCAAAGATGTTTTGGAACCTGCATATGCACAATAAGTGTACGAGTGACATCTAGAATGTGCCTATGTTTAAGTTTTGCAACCCCATTTTGCTGTGAGGTATGAGGACAGGATGTCTGATGGATGATACCCAGTGAGGCACACATAGAAGTGATGTTAGAATGCATGAACTTAAGTGCATTGTCAGTTCTCAAAAGCTTGAGAGTCACATCAAAATGATTTTTTATTTCATTAAGAAAATTTCTGAGTACATCATGAATATGATTTCGATCTTTCAACAAATATACCCAGGACACTCGAGAAAAATCATCAACAAAAACAATATAGTACCTATGATCTGACACAGACTGGACTCTAGATGGACCCCATGCATCATAATGAACCAACTCAAATGCTGTGCTACTAGACGCAAGACGCAACTGTTTAAACGAAGTACGATGGTACTTACCTAACTGACACGACGTACAAGCAAAACGAGACACGGACTGCCACGGTAAGGCCTACTGGAGTTTCTGATGAGACGGATGTCCCAGTCTATTATGCCATAAGGAAGAAGACTTAATAGTAGATGTTGTAGAAGCCAAGTTTTGAGGAATCTCATCACGAACTAGCAGGTACACTCCATTTCCTTGATCACGGTCTAAACCAATCCTCCTCTCCGTCTGTAAATCCTGAAAGGTACAGTGAAAAGGGAAAAAAGTCATATTACATTTACAATTGAGCTGTTTTGTAATAGCACTAATGGACAATAAATTTACAGGAAAATCAGGAACAAACATGACACTCTCTAGTGGTAACTGTGAAGAGGCATGGACCACTCCCTCACCAGAGATTGGACAAGTTCGGCCATCAGCAATCGCGATAGTCCGAATATCAGATAATTGAGATAATTGTATAAACAAACTACGAGTACCTGACATGTGGGAGGAGGCATCGGAATCAATGATCCAGGAGGAGTCTCTCGAGGCAAATAGGGTACTAGTACCTGAAGTGCTGACATGTGTGGCTGTGGCAGTGGAGTCAGTGACCTTTAGCTGCTGAAGTCGCTTGTAATCAGCCTGTGATACAGTGAATGTCGGTGGCTCAGTAGTAGCAACAGATATGGGGGCCTCTGTAGTCATATTAGTCGTCTGAGGACGACCAATAATATCCCAGCATCGCTCAACTTGGTGACCCAACCGTCCACAGTGTGTACAACGTGGCCGTTCTCTGGTATCGCCAGGACCACGTCCTCCTCGTGCACCACCACGTCCACGTCCACAGGTGACCGCCATGGCAGAAGGCTCTGACACTGTATGAGAAGTAGCAGTAGACACTCGCATAGCCTTACTGAACGTGGTATAAAGATCTGGTAGTACATCAGCAGTCAATACCTGTCTTCGAATCTGTGAACTGAGATCTGGATTTAGGGCAGAGAGAAACACAGTAACCGCTAATTCTTCACGGTACTGACGCATGCGGGTGATATCAACCGTCAGAGGTTGATGAATATCCAACTCCTCTAGTAAGGTTCGAAGAACAGTGAAGAGATCTTGAATAGATTTGTCCCCCTACCGTAGAGTGAGAAACTGCTCATAAATCTCACAAACTCTGGAAATATTCTTTTCATGCCCATAAGTGAGTCGAAGAGTATCCCAAATCTTCTTTGCTGGCCGCAATGATATGACACCACGCGCAACAGAAGACTCTATACTGTTAGCCATCTAAGTAATAACCGCCGCATCATCGACCAACCAATCTTCATAAGTGTCAGATTTGATATCCGGAGGAGGATTTGTAAGGTGCTTCAATTTTTTGTGTGTCAAAACAAATGTCTCAAAACTCTGGGACCACAGATGATAGTTACGGCTAGAGAGTTTCTTAGAGATACCACTCATGTTTTTAACAAACGAATCATGGGATGACATCCTCACTGATTTTCAGTAACAAATCACAAATAGATGGTCTGAAAACGACGAAAAAAATAGACCAATTGCTCACTATGGTGTGTGGATGTGACGTATCCACACACAACACCAACTGGAGACTGGAGAAGGGCCTAAAACATGACCAGGAAGGACTAGACTGCCCTAACAAGTGGACGGGAGAGACAACTAGGCATCACCGGTGACACAACATGCGTCGGTGACGTCGTACGGCTGGCGACGGCGGCGGAACGATCGATTTGACGGCCGACAGTGGACTTCAGGCCACATACGGGCCTGTCGGCGGTGGAGGAGGCCTTGGGGCACGCAAGCCGGAGGTCTGGAGGCAATGGGAGCCCCGGAGGGCACGTCCGGCGCAGGTCAGGCGATCGACAGCTACCGACGGAGGCGAGTACACCGCAGGTCAGGCGGCTAGGGTTTTTTTTTATGGTTTCTCCCTATGCTCTGGTACCATGTTATGAGAGAAAAATCAAAAGATCTCTATTGATTAGTGAGGAATACATATATATAATATATAGGTATTAGACATCCCATGGATATATGGATATCCAATAACCCGTTTAACTACAAAATATATCTCCACTTATTCTAACAGGATGCAAACCAGAGAGTATTCATATTGAGCAGTCTCCATATTTCTAGAATACTAGTTCATAGCTGTTATAGAACCCGGGTCAGTACAAGAGGTTGATTGGCAAGTTCATCCATTTGACAATGACTCGGTCAGACGTTTCTTATGCAATCAACTTACCGAGTCAGTTTATGTATTAGCCTAGAAAGATACACTAGAGTGAAGCCCTATGTGTTTTTTCCTATATCAAAAATGCTTTAGACAGAGGTTTAATCTACCAGAAAAATGACCATGTGAATGTTATTGTGTATTTAAATTCAGGTTATGGGGGATTTACATGTGGCTTCTGCACTTATGTAGAAGGGAAGTTTGTCACGTGGTGAAGTAAAAAGTAGAATGTGGTATCACGATGTAGTATATAGGCAAAATATAGGTCCATAGCATAAACGACGTGTGAGATGATATGGATTAGATCCCTTCTATCCAAACTTGATTTGTCATCTGAGATGCCAATGTCAATGCACTGTGACAATCAAACAGTTATTTTCATTGCCAATAATCTCACTTTTCATGAGCACACCAAGCATAACGAGGTTGACTGCCATTATGTCTCGGATATGGTGATAAAAGGAGTTATCTCTACGCCTTAGACTCAATCATTTGAGTAGTTGACTGATGTCTTAACAAAGGGATTGAGTGTTGGGATGTTAAAGTCTTTATGTATCAAGCTGATATTAGTTGATATGTATGCTCCAGTTTGAGGGGGAATGTTAAAGTTATCTTATTATCTTGTATTAGGTGTAGTGGGTTATTAGGTTATTGGATATCTATTTAGTGTAGGATATTTTTTAATTTATATAAATATGCAACTCTTCACTACTGAATGACATTAGATTCTATTATTCTCTTCGAATCTCAACACTTACACATTATGATCTTTTTTTTTGTTTAAATAAATGCTCATTATAGGTAAAAAATAAAGGGAATTTGGACAAATAAAGTTAATGGATGCAACCAATCAGTAATGGCAAGGGCTTTCAAATGATGAAAGAAAAACACTGGAAGTTAAGATGCCGGCAAAAGTAGGATAACAAAAGATGCCCTATGTGAAAGTGGGAATTTCTGTTACAACAGTGTAAGGGAATGTTTTGTTTTAAATCCAGTAGCACTTGTGTAGTAATTGTAAATTTTAGGGATGACCTTTTTTTGAACTCCTTAAGCTGAAAAAAAGATGCAACAAAGTGTTATAAAGTTGGTATATTCCCAATGCTTGTTCACGTAGACATGTTGTTTGACAATGCAAAAACCTTCTGCCTTCACTTGAAGCAGTTACATTTGTTATTGCTGAAAATGGAAACCTTTTGTTTCAAAAATACTTTTATGTTTTTGTTATGATGACAAACCCTACCTTTCCAATTTTTACAATTTCTCAATATCAATTTTTTACTTACATTGAACCTATATGAATGAAATCATGAATCTATTTTGTTGTTAAGATTTCTAAAATTTACTTACATGATGCTTCTTATGTTTATTTATTCGTATTCTGAAATTTTACCGCATGATATTGCCATAGTGGAATCATACCGGTCACTTGAGCATAATACTCGAGGTGCACCTGCTAAAATCATATCCTTAGCTAAGTGGAGGATATTGAATAGACTTCATGACAGAAATGAGACATTGTATTACAGGGTAAGGCCCTGTCACTATGAGCTGCTGGAGACTCTTGCAATTTTGAAAAGCTGACTGAAGATTTATTAATTTGAAATCATGTTGCATTATTGCTGCCTTTCCAGGTACTCATTGATAACATTAAAGATTTTGCACCCATTATTTACACTCCAACTGTTGGATTGGTATGCCAAAATTATGGAGGTCTATTCAGAAGATCGCGTGGAATGTACTTCAGTGCAAAAGATAAAGGGGAGATGATGTCTATGATTTATAACTGGCCAGCACAGGAGGTACGAAAAGTTCATAAAAGCTAGAAACCTCTTTCATTTTCTGCATTCTAAGCTCGATATAACTTTCTCTTCTTGGTTTCTATAATTAATGCTTTTTTTTTTTTTGCATATTTGCATAATTCTATTTCAAATTTAATATATTCTTAAGTTCTTTGCTAGATAGTGTTCAGGAGTTGAATGCTGTCTGCAACTGCATTCTTTTTCTATTGTAGAATATGATTTGAAACCTAGCATCGTTGAGTGACATGAAGATAGTAAACTAAAACCATAGATGTTATAACAAGCACATGTAACATATCTTTTGGTTTTTCTGGTCACATGTGCGAGGAGGTTTTTAAAATATCAGCCCCATATTGCTTATGATGAATATTGTTTTATCATTTTGATATGGTGTCCTCCACTATTTCTTATCTAAGTACTTGTATTTTCTAGAGTGGGAGCCTATTGGACTTTTACATTTACATGGATTTTGATGCTTATGCTTGCTAATGTGCTTGTATCATTGCTTAAGCTTTCTTTTGTTTTCTCTCATGCTGCATGACACAATTTTTTTAATGACTGCAGGTAGATATGATAGTGATAACAGATGGAAGCCGCATTCTTGGCCTTGGTGACCTTGGAGTTCAGGGTATTGGAATACCGATTGGAAAACTTGATATGTACGTTGCTGCCGCTGGTATAAATCCACAAAGAGTAAGCATGATTCAAAGTACTACACCTGCCTTTTGTTTATGTAAGAGAACTACCTCCAGATCCCAAATGTTTATTATAAACAATAACTTATTTGAAATAATGGACCAGTGATATGACTTGACCTCCTTCTGGCAAGTTTTCTTCTGTCATTTCCAGACTTCAGTATGTTTTTTTCACAAATGAAAAACACCTAGGAACAGTGCAATTTTGCAACATATGCATATTTGGAATTTTTAACGGTATTCCTATCTAAAGTGATGCAATCATGCAATGCTTGTGATGTCTCCAAAGAGCAGCCTTTCAGGTTTCTTTTACATTGTAAAATTCCCATGGCACAGAAGGTCACCTGCTTGTTGAGCCATGTGTTAATGTTTTCAGCAATTTTCGCATAATTCCAATCAACTTATTATGTAAGCAGTTATCCTTAACGTGTTGTTATAATGCTTTCTCTTGCGGCAATAACCATGCATGGATAATGACCTTGCCATACAGATCTAAAGAACTCCATGGACTATTAGTGTTCTGTAGGATGACAACATCCATAAAGGCATAAACTATCACAAACAAGACTCATGAGATTACCCTCTTTGACACATTCTATATCCTTGAACTCCTAAATGATGAATTTGTAGGATTCCTGTGGATCAACAAAATCCACTAATCCAAAAATTACCCTGCACACTGATATGAACTCTTGTGCTACTGCCTACTGGTCGAAACAATAAAGCCATGTTATCCATTCAATAGTCCACTACCTAAAATTTTCTTGAAGGAAAATAATCAGCTCATGTCACTATATCAGGAACCACCAATCAGAATTAACTTGGAAATGTGGATATTTGAATTTTGGAAAATTGGTGGAACTTAGCAACAGATTATTAATAGATTATAGTTTCTCTTGCAATATAGATATGCAAATTTTAATATGAATCATCATATCCTTTTCTCAATAAAAAAAAAAGGGAAAAAGAGAAGTGCAAAGGCTGTTTGTCAACTGGATACCTTTTTCAAGGAATAGTATCACGTGAAATTGATTATATATGAAGCTGAAAGGGAAGAAGTAAGGTATATTATAAAGTAATGAAAATGTCATCAAGAAACACTGCTAAAGAAAATGTCATTGAGAAAAGGCACACTCTCAGGAATTAAGAAAACAATGAATTGTTTAAAATTGCCATGTTCATGACATGCAACAAGCTTATTACATCGAGGCATGGCCAAATGTTGACTAGCGTTGATAATTTGATACCCTATTGAAGCTGTCCAATCCCTACGTTATATATTACATTATCTTGGAACCTCCACCAAATGGCCATAGCAGCTGCCAAAGCAAAGTGTAATCTTCTACTTTTACCATCTAAGCAATGAGAACCCTTTTTTTTTGTTTTTTGAGAAAGGGTGGGTTGAAACCCATAGTAATAAGGTAACAGCCAGCAAACAATTCAAGAGATCAAATAAGGAGTTCCAACCAAAAAATAAATGAAAAAATATTAATAAGGTAAAAACATATTATGTTATTGATCCTACCTATAAAATCCAACTGATATTTGTTGGTGCATATCCTTTCAAAGAATTTCACTAAAATGGATTTTTTGTTTACCTGCATCATGGTTTTTTCTAATATTTACAAGTAACCGAGAATATGTGGCTCTTGTATATTATGTTGAAAGATTGGAAGAATTGTATCTCTTCGATAGTTCCAGCAAGATACCATCATTCATGTAGTCTATATATACCTTACTAGGATTCATGTTCATAAATGTCATTACAAGTTGTCTCAATAAAAACTTTGGTTTCAAGTTTTAAACTAATTGATTTTATAGTATAACTATAAAGCTACCATACCTTTGATAATATTCTTGGTAGATACTGCTAAAAAAGCTGAAGATAATATTCTTGGTCAATATTATTTGTCAATGTTTTCTGAAAAAAATGTTTTTCTTTTACCTGCAGGTTCTTCCAGTTATGCTTGATGTTGGAACCAACAATAAGAAGCTTCTTGAGGATAATCTTTGTAAGATTCCATCACTTATGTTTATAGTTGATTGTTTGTTCTTGGTAAATGCTGCTTGCAATTATAATTTTTTTGCATGCTTTGTGTTTTAGCAAGTCAACATGTCAAAATGTCCCTTGATACAAAAGTCATGCGTGATATTGAGAAATGTACATCTTATACTTACCTTTTTTATCAAAATGTCAACATGCCAAGTCTTTTGTATCAAGTGCCTAGCAAAAAAGGAGTACATCAATAAT
The DNA here is from genome assembly GCA_024699735.1 of Posidonia australis. Lineage (NCBI taxonomy): Eukaryota > Viridiplantae > Streptophyta > Magnoliopsida > Alismatales > Posidoniaceae > Posidonia > Posidonia australis. The sequence goes on from JAMKQA010020032.1 coordinate 41,126, forward strand.
TCATTGGAATTCAATTCTTTTATTTAAACTGTTGACACTTGAACCTTGACGCAAGTAATTCCATAAACCTTCCTATCAGCAATTCTATGGGGCAGATAATTCCATATATTTCACTTGATTAAAGGCACATATTTTAGGGTTCGATATGCTTCAATATTTTGTAATAGTTCGTAGAGAGGAAAAGAGTGAGATATGGTTAAGGAACATTAGCAGCACTAGATTACATCTCTGTAACTTGCAAGTAACTTGGGCTTTACTCGTATTACATATTATTCACAACAAGGTTATCAAGGCGCCCAAGAGGTAATCTGGGGCTGTTTGGGTGCCTCGTGCTTACGTGGCATAAATAAATTAAATAAATAAAAGGAAATTTCAGATTTTCCCTCTTACATATTACATTATTATGTGAAATTATGCATTGGTACATCCATTTTAAACTCAATTAAACACACTAAAACATTGTAATATACAAAAAATGGCAAGACCTAAATAAAGTATAACATGATTTCTAAATATGGAAAGTAAAAAAAAAGAGAGAAGATGTGGAGTGCTCGGAAAACATTTCCAAAGTGGATTGAAACGTCACCATAGTGGTTGGTAGAGGCCGTCGGAGGGAGGAGAGTTACTGAAGGGAAGGAGGGGAGTCGTTGGAAGTTGGCAGAGAAGAATTTGTTTCGGAACCAATGCTGGATGTTGTTTTCTTTCAACAAGGGTTGGATGCCCATCACATCGGGATCCGAATCCGACGGGATCTGAACAATTAATATATAGCTGGGAAACACCTAGCTTGCTTATTAAGACTTGGCACCTAGGCAGCACCCAGGTGGGTGTCTTAATAAGTATGATTCAGGATTCCAGGATTGTGGATATAAAATGTAGCTTCTCTCATTTATGTATGATTTTTTTTATTCTGAAGTATTCTTTCATTCTTTTGTCACATCATTTTGATCTCTTTCTCCAATTTTATCATACTACTAGTATTGGTGGCATTAATATCAGATATAGCTATATTTGTGTGTATGCTACAAGATAATCATTGTCAGGGATCCATTGCGCATGATTTTTACTAGGTCACTTCGCACTTATCTTGCACAAGATATAAATTCCTTGAGAGCAGGCAACAAATGAGCTCGTTGTATGGAGTCTATTTGACATTTTTTAGTCTCAGTCAGTTATTTGATATGCAAGTGAATGAGGGGAAACTTCCTGAATAAGCCTGATGATTGTTCATTTTATTTTAGTCTGACGTCATTTGGTACTTGGCTTTGTTATTAACCATTAGCACTAATGTTGTCAGTTTCCATTTTTATGCATGTGTAACTTTGAATTTTAAGCATAGTTTAAGACATGCCATTTAATATCAACCAATAACATCTGGAAAAGACTAAAGTTTTAAAAATATGTAGAATATAAGCTAACAATTGTTGCAAAATTGAACATGGCCCTAACAAGAACAACTGCCATGGCCAAATACCAATTACTAAATGAACCTGGCACATACATCATGTAAAGTGCACTGATAATCTTTTTGGACCTTTTTATTGATTTTTTCCCCAAGTATACCCTTGCTGCTTTTATTTGATTGTGTTTTTATTCTGAAAAATTCTGCTAGATTTAGGATTGCGGCAACCTAGGCTGGAAGGGGAGGAGTATTTGTCTATCGTTGATGAATTCATGGAAGCTGCACATGCACGCTGGCCTAAGGCAGTTGTGCAGGTATTTTTTGTTCCAAACACAGATCTTAGTTGCTTTAGTACTAGTTACTTACACAATAATATCATGGCAATTACAGTTTGAAGACTTCCAAATGAAATGGGCATTTCAAACTCTTGATAGATACCATAAAAGATACTGCATGTTCAATGATGACATACAGGTTAGATCGTGCTCATGTTCTGCTTGTTGTCAATTCTTGCACTTTAATTATATCATAAACATTTATTGCAGTGTCTAGTATGTGTAGTAAACTTCATACTTCCTTATGTTTGGATGATCTTCATGTCATAGGGAACAGCTGGTGTTGCGCTAGCTGGGTTGTTGGGGGCTGTAAGAGCACAGGGCTTACCTTTAAACGAATTTGTAAACCAAAAAATTGTGATGGTGGGAGCTGGAAGGTGTCTTTCCTGTTTTTGTTAGTTTGCAGTCAATACCATATAGATAATAATCTTATGTTCATTCAACTTCTTGACACACTTCCTTAAAAATCCAGTGCAGGATTAGGGGTGCTTAAAATGGCTAAACAGGCTGTTTCAAGAATGGTGGGAAGTAATGAAAATTTGACAGCAAACAATCCATTCTGGCTACTTGATAAAGATGTATGCTTCTTCTGGCAATGACTTTGATAGTTAACTTTAAATCCATGAATTGCCTAATTTTCAGTATATACTTTATTGTTCAACTCAGTAATCTTTTGAACATCATTAACACTGCAGAAAAGGCAACCTTTCAATGAATATACCATTCATATTCATCAAATGATGCTTAGCCTCATTATGTGATTCCAAGTCACAAATTTGTTTGATCTCCATGAAATCTCTGCTTAATCACCTTTAAGTATCTGTTTTTTTTTAACCATGAATCGATTGCTTTCTGAATTTTCCTTTTAATTTTTTAAAACACCTCAAATGATTTGCTTGCCTTAGTGTCCATGTAGTTTGAGATAATCCTTACAATCAAAGCCTCCAAATAGTGGTCATTTCAATTCTCATCGACATCAGCAGTCCACAAGGAATGATTGAAACTTCAAATTCAATGATTTAGTTTGTCATTTTGATTTTATGCGTGGTCACTTGGGGTCCAAGTGATGAGTTTTAGTTCATGTTGTTCTCTGCTTTTTGTCATTCATGATCAGTGCAACTGGTGTCTCCAACTCATGACGGACCAAAGTCACCATGTAGAAAGTACAAGGATCCAATTTTGGACATTTTCTGACCTTTCTTATTATGGTGTTCAGCAAGTTGTAAAAAAATCCCTTTCTTCCCAGTGTCTTTCAATGATTTGATTCTTTCTCACGCACTGCAGTATTTTTCGTGGTATGATGCCAAAATATCACTTGTCAACAATTGAAATATTTGGCTTGTTAAATTTCTTTCTTCATTTTTGTGATATAACAATTTTTAAATCCTTTTTTAACTGTGCCGCATTACCTTTTTATTGATATGATTTTTATGCATTCTTTTGATGTAGCCCCTCTTAAACATAATATTTATTGTGCCTTTTGTGGCTTTAGGGACTTATTACAAAAAATAGAAAGGACCTCGATCCAACTGCTGCCCCTTTTGCCAGAGGCTGTAGTCCTGGAGAGTTGGGGGGCCTCTCAGAGGGCTCTAGCCTCCTTAAAGTGGTGAGATTTGAAAATTGTTAATATTAAGCCTCTTCTTTGGCACCTGTCTACCAGTTTACTTCATGATGATTTATACAAATATTTACAATCGGTTGCAATGTTATAAGATGCACACTCAGACTCAGTTGCTAACAACCATTTACTATTTTCCATCAGGTTAAGGAAGTGAAGCCACATGTTCTTCTAGGTTTATCTGGAGTTGGTGGTATATTTGATGAGCAGGTGATTTCATTTTCTTTTATTTTTTGAACTGTTGGTGTTAGGTCAACATGGTATCGTTTGATCAAAATGGAAAAAGAAAATTTAATTCTGGACTAATAATGCAGTTAATCACAAAAAAACATCTGGTGGTTTGACTGCTTAATTGAAACTCATTGTATGGATGGACTAAGCTTGTAATATAAGTAGTTTTAGAATTGTCTTGTTAATTCTAGGGAACCTTGATTTGGGCTTTCAACTGTATTCTTTTATTTAACTTGTTATCCCTTATAACATTATTTTCCTAAATGGTGAACGCAAGTTTCTATTTTGGCTAAGAATGGATTCTTGCAGATACTGAAGGCCATGAGGGAGTCAGATTCTCCTCGACCTGTGATATTTGCGATGTCAAACCCTACTATGAATGGTTGTTCTTTGTTTAGTTTGGGCAATTATGTTTGCATATAATGAACTCTTTAAGATACAAGAAAACTTACAAACTTTGGTGATCATTTATATAGCTGAATGCACTGCTGCTGATGCATTTAAATATGCTGGAGAAAACATCATTTTTGCTAGTGGGAGCCCATTTGAAAATGTTGATCTGGGTCAGCCTTTTTTTATTGTCTAATTTTCCCTTTCCTTCTGGCTGGCTATGTATTTGTAATGGTCATTTAAATGCATGCAGGGAATGGCAAAGTTGGGTACGTTAACCAAGCAAATAACATGTACCTGTTTCCTGGGTGAGCTCAGTAACTGTTAATTTTTCGTTGCAGATCTAAAATGGAAAACTAGTGGCTGGTCCAAGAAGGTGGACCTTGGAATATTGTTAGAACTCTTGACTCCTTGTTATTTACCTAAAAGAGCGTTATTGTGTCAATCACGTAACTGAGTGACTGAGAGAATATGAGAAAGGAGGATAAGTATTCTCTTCTTGAGTGCAATATTGTAATCATCATCCATCTCTTTTTTACGACACTCAGAGCAAATTGAGCAAATGATAAGCTAAATTTAGATTTTGGAAACAAAAATGTTAAATATTAATCAGCTAAAGGTATTTCAAGGGCCACTTTGGTTGAGACACTAGTGTCCTTATTTTTTCTTTTCTTCTTACTGGTGACATTTCTCGTGGATCCAGGATTGGGCTAGGAAGTCTTCTCTCTAGTGCACGTCAAATATCGGATGGCATGCTGCAAGCTGCCGCTGAATGGTGAGTTTGATTAATCAAATATCATAATTGATAGAATTATTTATTATTTTTCCTTTAGTAAAACCATGACATAGTCAAGCTCTACATCTCACCCATACGAGACACTTAAGATGGTCAAACATCAACCCAAACTAGAACTACTGACTTTTTCGTAATTCTCTCTCCATCATTCAATATCTAGCTTCGAATGGCTTTCCAAACTGGGATCAGTTTTTATATCACCACAAGGATCAATTTTTAGAATAATAGATGGATCATGGTAGTGAGATCCAGAAGTGAACTGGCTTATGCTCGGTTCTTTTCACCAGAATTACTAACAATTGGATTTGTAGAAGTTTATGGCTTCGCAAACAATCTGAGCTACGTAACTAATTCAAATTTTTTATGCACCAAGCAGAAACATTTTCATTCTAAAAATGCTACCCTATGGTCTATGGCGTCAAGGACTTGTGCAATACTCTCTTAGCAAGTGGTTTCTGAAGTAACATATTAACCTGTTTAATGGTTTTTTTGGATATTCTTTATTTACGTGCTAACTTGAGATATTGTTCATGTTTATACAGTTAGAATTTTAAAGTTTTAATTTTTAATTAGATCTCTTGAAAAGTTCTGCAAAAGCTTGTCAAACCCTGAAATTAGTGGGTTCTTTAAGTCCATCACTAGCATTTTCTTTCTAGTAGATGAATTCTAATTTAGATGTTTGTCAGATATTAGAACATATTGGGAAAGAAAGATGTTCCATTTACATTAAATTGGTTATTTTTTCCAGGCTGACGTACTAAAGCCTGAGATACTTTCTGACCTATCCATTTCCATTGTCTGAATTCTGATTCATAGTATCAAAATGATCTGTCATAATATTCTGTTATTTGATTTGTTAAGCGCAACTATTGCCATGCATCATGAATTGTCATAGCTAATGAGGAATTCTATGTAAATCTGTATGAATGCCGACCAAGTTCTTTCATTGTGCAGCCTTGCGTCCTATATGACAGACAATGAGGTTCAGGAAGGCATCATCTTTCCTTCTATTTCAAGGTATCGGTTTCTCATCAGTGTTATTCTTGTAATTATACATTTTTCGTTTTTTTGACAAAGTTATCCATTTAGAATAAAGATATATAATATTTTCATGCATTATGTTGGAAGAAAAATTACATTTTAGCTTTCTTCCTGGTAAGCTGATACTTGATTTTACTGCATGTTTTTTCCGTTAACCTTTTTTGGCAACTCATGCATGATTTGATATCAAAAATTGATAATCACGAATCAGAAATAAATGTTTGTTTATCTAAGGCACTTAACTGTATCTGAATCCAGAAAAGGACATAAAAGTGGGGATATTATTTTTTATTGTAGGACTCTAACAGAGAAGATGTCATCTCCTTGAGTATGTGAAACACCAGAAACGATTTAGTACCAAACTACCAATATGCCGTTGCCTTTTATTAGAACATCCCTATAACTGATCCTAAACCATTCCAACAACAGAAAAGTATAGTCTTAGCTAAAAGAACAAAAATTATCATACACAAATTCCCATTATTTGTGGCTGTTCTTGGCCTTGAACAAGACCATGATGCTTGTGATTATTTGGATGAAGTTGTGAGAAAAAAACACATAGAAATAATGTAAATTGTTTACATTTGTACAACTTGCCCAAATGCTGTGAGGGAAATACTCCACAGTCCTAAATTTTAACATAATATCCTAGAACTACCTGGAGTAGGAACAAATAGGGAGTACCAGAATGAAGGAGATGATTCCAAAAGGATTAGAAAATTGATTGATCAGACTGTTCAATTCTACTTTTTCTCTATTGGCTTAAAGGAATTAAAGTACAATTGATCTATCTTAAATTAATAAAAGTGAATATCCAATCAGAGCCTAAGAAATATTCTTGCTAAAACTAAGAAATATTCTTGCTCAAACAAAATAAACCAGAATTGCATGAAAACTACTAAGATGCACTTCACAAAGATTAATTTCGTTAATTTTTAGTATATACATATTGTTCCTGTTTAAGCTTATCTACAAGTCATGATATGTAAGGCACACGAGACAAAATGATATTGTTTGCTGATTATATTATATGACAACACCTTGCAGTATTAGAAATATCACAACTCAAGTTGGGGCAGCTGTTGTATGTGCTGCGGTGGATGAATCACTAGCTGAGGGACATGGTAGCATGGGCTTCAAAGAATTATCTTGCATGTCTAAGGTACTGTTTATTTTGATTATTTGTATCAAATATCATTTGCTTAACATAAATAGAGATGCAAATATTGATTCCCTTACCATATTTATACCTGTCCTTGTGTGTATACACAAACTATTTAACTTGAACGGCACAGGTACAGATGTATTATGCTTTAGTTATCCAAATTGGTTTGTTGATGCTTTGTCCATGATTAAGACATCACTTCCATTTCTGCATGACATCCATATCCATATTCAGACGCCAAAAGATAGTGAAGGACACGTTCTTCCATGTGATTATTTCAACTAAAAATTCAATACTAGAATGACTTCCATATATCTATTTCTTATTGAAATTGTTAAGCCTATATTTATATTTAAATGTTTTAATAATAGATAAAAATTTTCTTGCTATTCTTATTTATATCATTTTTATTACATGTATTGTAATTTGCTTTTTGTAACCATATCCTATTTCATCTGTATCTATTACTTAACATAATCCATTCCATATCCGCATCGACATATAGCCTTAAAGGTATATGCAGTTTTCCATCCAGTACTGTGTCAGTAGTTCAGTACTTAGATTCGACCCTGGAAAACCGATAAGAATCCTGGCATAATGATATCACCTATTTTTCACCCCTACAAAAACATTATTTGATTTAACAGCCCTCACATCATTTTCTCTCTTATTTAGTTATTTTACATTTTTTTTCTTAAATAGATCTTTTGAATTTGAGGATTTCTTCATCTACCCAATGCCCGTGATTGTTCTTGATTTAATCTTTAGTCTTAACCTATAACTATCATTTTTCAGGAGGAAACCATCAGCTATGTCACTGAGAACATGTGGTATCCAGTTTATAGCCCCCTTGTTCAAGAGAAATAATCATCTCAGTCAAATTGGATTCTAAAGCTTGAATTTTTCCATGGAGAAATTTTATTCCCTTTAAGGCGTGTACGGAGTAAATCATATGTATATTTAGAAGCAATAATGAATATGAAGGTTAATTATATTTACAAAATTGAAACTCCGTTGGCATTCACATGATTCAATGTAGAAGGTTAATGAATATGAAGGTTAATTATGCTTACAAAAATGTTTTATCTTGGATTGATATAGATTGAGAATTGCAAAGTCACGAAACTCACTTAAGTGGTTAGGTTTCAGCATTTGTTAATTGAACAAAATATAAATTTCCTCCAAACTGAGTAAGTAAAAGTCTGTAGTGGTTAAGGATGGGATTGATTGCAGGGAAGTGGAGATGAAGTGGGGAATTGAACTTTTGCACTAATTTTCAGACGATTGCTTGCCATGAAATCCCAAAACTAAACTTTCATGATTCCAAAAAATACAGTTCCACCTCCATGACTTCCCCTCCAAAATGAGTGGTAGATCAGGAAAGCACATATTAAAATATGTATGTATTTGACAATTTATACATCAATATATTTATTATAATTATAATTTGAATATGTTGATTTTATTTTGATATTTTTTAAGAAAATTCTATGATAATTATCTCAAAAGGTTATAACTATTTATTAGTAGTTGCAATTGTTTATTTGCAACTATAAATCCTATCATCCATACACTTGGATGAATGATTGAGATTGAAAGTTGTCGTTAAATCTATTGATAAGAATATTTTATAATTATTTTTATCAAATTATTACCTCTATTTTTGAAAACTTATCTCTATAGATATTTTGATTCTAGTTTGACATTGATGTATCAACATTTTTTCTAAGTTCTAATCTTTTCATGTTTATGTCAATTAAATGTATAATTAATTAACTATTACTATCATAATTTTTGATAATACATATCTTTTAAGATATTAAAAAATTCACTTCTTTGACTCACTTCCAAGGCGACAAGCGATAAATCACTAAACCTACCCTTCCCAGAATGGACTTCTGGAAAATAAGTTCAGAAAATTATAGTTCTCTGACTATCAGGTTTTCTTTGTAACCAATCTCATCTTAAGAAAAATTAGGAAGATTTGGAACAACAAAAGAAGAGAATTTTTATCATTATTTATTCATATACAGAACATAAAGTCATCGACCAAGACCACCGAAGCCATGGCACCACGGCTGGGCAAAACTGTCCATTAATAGGGAGAATCTCACGTCTAAACCTAGACATTGAGCGTAAAGCACCATACATTCTAAAATAGTTGTTGAGGAATCAAGAATAGCTTGAATGAAGTAACTGGAACAAAGTGGATACCGTGACAAACAATAAATTATATCCTCCATTCGTGAAACGTTATACACTACTACTGGAATGTAATGTACGGAGTTATGGATATATAACAAATACAATTAAACGCTACTCCTTTTTTTACACGTGAATAAACATTTAACGTTATCATAGATGCAGTTCTTTGACTTTTTTTCTTCAGTTAAAGGTTTTCCAATTTGAGGCTGTCTTGATCTTTATCACATAGAAGAAGAAATAAAATTGATGATGACCAACCTTACGTTCTCCGATTCAAACACAATTTGCGGGGCATCATAACACCTTCTACAATCAGGTCACGATTGCCTTGTTGCAGTTGCAAGCAGGGTACGAGCCAACAAATGAATGGAATAACATTCTCTCACAAAAAGAAGTAAATAGTGGAACATTTTACTGTTGCAATGTACTCAAAGAACAGGACAACTGAAATCAACTCACGGCTTAGATTTCTGCAAGACAGGCGAATCGTGAGCAGTTTCAAACGTTAGCTTAACACCATCTTGGTATGCAGCTGGAGTCATGCCAAGAGTCCCAACCAATTTGCTTATATCCATTGATATGTCGGGAGGGGATACAACTCCACGATTTACCTGCAATACATAAGATAACAGCAAGCAGAAGAGATTAAGCAGCTAATGCTACGCATGAAACAAATTGAAAATCAGAATCGTACATAAAATGGACTAAATTAGGGAGGAGGAATTTGAGTATCATTGATAAATATTGTGGAGGTTACACTTCTCTTAAGTAAAAGTATAATGACAGAATTTGAGAATGTAAATACCATCGTAAATTACTAATAAGGGTAAAATAAAACAGAGGGAAGAATATAGATGTGATATGAGAGAGAGAGAGAGAGAGAGAGAGAGATATGAAATTATAAATGTTGACACTTGCGGAGGCTGCACCTGTTATCGTCAATGGTAGTATGACAGCAAAATGGTACACCCTGAATTTTTTTTATTTTTTTTTGCAAACTACACCCTGAATTTTTCACAAGGATAGAACCCCATTGATGGTGCATATACTTCTGGAGTCCCTAGGTCAGTCAAGTTCGAAGTTGGAGAAAATGGGCATACCGATGATGCAGACACTGCTTTGACCAAGGAAGCCCTGTGACTTCTAACAGCTGCTACAGTCTCAGCCATTTGCAAGCGTGAAACCCTATCTGGTCCACCAACATTCAGTAGTAACTGCATTTGTCTGCCGTCTGATTCAAGGAGGAATAGAAAAGTAAATCAGAACACCTCTGAAAGAATATGAAAAAATCTCTGTGAGAACCAAGAGAATAAAAAGCATGCTGGTGCCCTCACAAAGAATAAAATGATAACCAGAAAAGAATTCAGAAAAAAATTGAAAGAAATATATAAGGTGACCATGAGGTTATCAAACTAAGGGAAGTGTAAAAGCAACATGAATATCCCAGCATTGTTGATTTTTTATTAAACACAATGGTTACAATAAGAACACACATGTCCCAACTCAATCTGGATCTTGTTAGTTGCTTAAGGCAGGTACTAGATAAATAAGGAATAAGGGTTCCTGTGAAGTTGTACATTACTTTGTACATCTAGTATAACACATCTATATGCATAACAATCTGTCATCTGTGCAACCTTAAGTATGTAGTACTTTTGCACTTCTTTCATTCATGGCACATTTTGGAATTTCATCAAACTAGATTTAGGACCAAGGGAAAACAATACCTGCTATACTTTTATTTGCCAAGATTAATATAATATTGACCACGTCTTTGACATATACTGGGCAGCGAAACTCATCGAAGAAAAATTCAACTTCATGATCACCTGATAGAGCAGTGTCAATCCACTGCAGAATTAAGAATACCTTAATCAGTTCTCACATATAGGTTTTTGCTGATCTTAAAAATAAAAAGGGAAAAAAATCCTTTCATCTGGATGACTAAGTTGACTATCATAGTTAACCTTTAAGAAGTTAAAGGAACTATACAACGGAAAGAAACAGTATGCTCTAAGCTGGGGTTTTGAAGGCTGAACTCAAGTATCCAAAGTTCAAACTATTTTGCCTGTTCTCTTTCTTAACAAGAAAATCAAATGATGAACAAATTATTGGTATTTGATCAGTAGGTATATTGTACTTAGCAAGTCTAGCTAGAGCAAAATGAAGAAAAATCGTGTGCATAAAAAGGTTGAGACTGTTCAAAAACACAGGTTTTACATACAAAACTGGA
>JAMKQA010020033.1:0-38464 GCA_024699735.1 Posidonia australis
GCAGGACCTATATGCAATAAAAGGACCATAAAGTAATTCCAGAAGGACCTATTTGCAAGAAAAACATAAACTCCAGATTTTATTTAAAATAAAAGTTTTAAATGTTTTTAAAACAGAAAAAAGGACGACGGTCGCTGGCGACGGAGCTCGCCGCCGACGGCCACCAGAGGGGCGCAAACAAGCCTTCCTGTGGTCTGATCTGAGATCAGACTCCACGAGAAGCAAGGAAAGAGGCATCCAGGGAGATCCAACGGATTGGATCAAAGGCACAACGGCTGGAGTGGGCCACCCACCCCTCTCGCCGTCTGGGCTATGCCGGCGAGACATCTGCGACTGCTGGAGGCATTCTAGGCGAAGGCGCTGCATTCTGAGGCTTCTGGAGGGCTAAGGATGAGTCAGGGGGAATTTCTAGAGCAGCGCAGAGGCTGATGGGGCGAGGTGGTGGTTGAGCATCACCGTCGTGGCTTCCTCCGGCGAGCGGCATTGCTGGGACGATCGAGGGCTCGCGGCGTGGATCCAGAGGCTCGGGCGCACTTGTGGGAGGCTGAGGAAGGTCACTATGGGTTTGGATCACCACGGCGTGGCTCGGAGCGGCGTGTAGGCTCGGACAAAGCCTTCTTCTCTGGCGACGACGGCTACGGGAGACGTTTTCCGGCGATCTTCGCGTGGCTGTCTGGAGGCGTCGGAGCGGCTATGGCAGGGCACGGCGAGCTCCGGGAAGACCAGAGGAGGAGGAGAGAGGGCTCGGGGGTCCAGGAAACGTCCTGGATCAGTCCCCCAACCTAGATTGTCGGAGATCGACTCCGGCAAAGTCCAAGAAGAGATTTCGACCAAAGGAAACCTCTAGTCTTGATGGAATCAACATGAGCAGACTCAGGGAAACCTAGAAAGCTAAATACGAAGATCAGAAAGGGTTGAGGAGGGTGTACCTGGCTGGAGAATTCTCTAGACCTCGCCGGAGCTCTGAACTGCACCTTGAGCTCTGGATTCCCCCTCTCGCTCTTTGCTCTCTCTAAACTCTGAACTCTGCTCTCCTTCTCGCAAGAGTGGAAAGAAATGCTCTGAATCCTTGTTTGAATTGCTGGCCTCCTCCTCCTTATATAGGAGCACCGGAACCCAACAAACTGCAACCGATTCAGCGCGCGACACCCAACAGAATAGCAACAACCTCCGACAGCCATTACGCCAGCTCAGCAGACAGCCAACGGTTGTCCCCCACGCGCTCTGGTTTGCTCCCCTGCCCGCCGACAGAGATGGATGGCGATCTTGGCTTCTCCGGCGAGCCATCCGACGGCTGAGGGTGCTCCGACTTGTTGGCTGGATCGACGGCGAGATGGTGAGCTCAATAAGGAGGTGGATCGGACTGGATTTGGGCTGACCAAGTGAAGAAAAGGATGGATTCAGTGGGCGAATTGATGATGAATGTGAAATTCTGATTATTTAGTAGGAAAACTTAGGTAATTGAGGGAGAAAATGAATATGGTTTGATTTTGGTAGACATAGGTGAAAATATAAATTGGAGAAGATGTGGACTAAGCCATGGCGGGCCTTTATGGGCTTCATGGGCTTCTATGGGCCTATGAGGGCCTTGTGGGCCCCCATGGACCCAGATGGGTTTAGGTGGGCCCAAATGGACCAAATGGGTCTTCATGAATTAAATGGCCTGAAGAGGGCTTGAGCTCTGCCACTACATCCTTATCCTACAAAATTGGGAAAATTGGGGTGTCTACAATAGTTGTCTGCTTCAAGTGTGCCCTATCCAGCCAGATCACCTCTCAGTTAGCCTAGTATCGACGTCACTGGAACTAGAAGCACGTACCCCTCTAGTCGTCAACCAGATGAGGGACACTCACTGTGAACCCTATGATTATGTTGTAGAGATGTGCGCAGAGGTTACCAGGTCAGGAAGGGTGTATAGGCCGCCAGTGCTAGTGGCCCAACCTGATTGTTCAGCATCTTCCCTTCATTAGCCAACTACTCAATCCTCGAGGATGACCCCTTGTTCAGTCCCTACCACTTCTTCCAGGCAGGAGCAGCCCTTTGTCGATATCACGTCTCAACTGAAGAAGGTTAAGGCTGACATCTCTATTTGGGATCTCATTCATACTTCTTCAGAACATCAAGAGGCCTTCCTCAGGGTCTTTCAGGCTACTCATGTCTCCCCCACCATTTTGCCGTCTGCTCTTGAAAATATGGTGGACATGATCGCAGAGCCTCATGCCATTTCTTTCTCTAGTGAAGAGTTACCTCCCGTAGGAGTCAATCATATCCAGTCCCTGTTAATTACAGTGCAATATTAGAGCTTCAGAATTCCCCGCACCTTGGTTGATAACGGCGCAGGCCTAAACGTCTACCCTTTACGCACAACAAATAAAATCGGATTCAAAGATGAGGATATCATACCAGCCATGAAGGGAATAACGACTTTTGATAACATGCATCACAACAAGCTAGGAATGCTGGTTATTCCTCTCACCATAGGGCCCATAAGTTTCGATGTTGAGTTCTATATTATGGATCTGGAGCCTACTTTCAATCTCCTGCTTGAGCGTCCTTTGTTGTACAAACATCAGGTGATCCCCTCAACCCTCCATCGTATGGCTATGTTCCGTTGGGGCAACGACGTAGTTGTCGTCATGGTGGAAGATTTTGACAAAGAAAAGGTCAATTCAGTCGCCGCTGTCTCACTCCAGACCATTCATTTTGACTCCAAGCCATCTCATATCATGTTCTAACTCAATCATTTTGAACTAGTCAATTACATTCCAACTCTCGAGCATGTCAGCCACCTGACCGTTAGAAGTAATCCCCTTCAGATGATTGAAAACATGTGTTGCAAATGGGGATATAAGAAAGGAACACCACTTAGGCATCACAGCTAGGGGATCACTGGGCCCATTTAGCGAATGAAAGGCGAGAGTTCGAAGGACTAGGCTACAAGTAGCAGCTGCGTTAGGAGGTACAAGAAGATCTTTATTCCGTTGGACCTCACTAACTTTGTTAGTGCAAGGATACTTGATCCCAATCAAAGCTAGACCACTATAGAGAAGAATCGACATCAAATTATGCAGCTACAGCCTCAACCGCTTGTAGTCACATTGGTAGCACAACTGCTGCCCCAACAACGAGCCCTGCAGCAATAGTCTTACAAACAGTCGCGACAGCAGATCAATCAGTGCAATTAGTTAATCTTGGACATCACTTACAGTGGTCTCAGATCCAGCTAGCAAAGGCCCATAGTCTAGATAATTCAATGACAGAGCAGAATGTCATCTAGTATCCTGATTGCGCCTCGGAAGAAGACGAGACAATTAGAAGAGCAATTCAGTTGAGTGACCAAGCCAGTGATTTAGAGCTGTTGTTTCAAGAACAATTGTTAGTATAGGCCGAAGACGTAGTCGGGCATTGGAGGCTGAGAAAAGGAAAGCCCAAAGTGTTACAATCAGAGCCAGCAACCCTCCATCCGCAGCCGGACCACTCATCCATCATGGTCATGGCCGAGTCACAACCAGAACCCACTAGACCAATAGAGTTAATCCCTTGGCAGTCAGGAGGTGGGTCTAGATGGTACACACAACTGAAGCCTCACCTTAAGCAAGGTGAGGGTAAAAAAAAATGACCCTGAGCTAGGCTCAAGAGGAAAGCCAGGTGGTGTCATTTCTATCGGTTAACAGTAGGACAACCGCCAGTTAGTAGTACCCCTTGTATATACTACAGAAAATACAAAAAACCTAGAAAAACAAAAAAAAATTAGAATACTCACAAAATCAAAAATTAGCATCAGTAGCTGAGGAAACAGAGGTCACGTAGTGCAGATATAAGAACACCAAAGTCAGTGTGACCATCATGAAGAACCATTAAGGGCAGCAATCAGAGCACATCCTTTCCTTCGACGTCATTGATCCAACTTTCAAAGAAGAAATCCTATCAAAGCTCATCGCTTATGAAAAAGAGGATGATGACATAGATGAAAACGGTGAAATACCTGAATTCCAACCCCACGACAATGATCCAGAAGGGCCAAATATGCATGTCGAGGAAGAAACTGAACGGGTCAACATCGGTACAATAGAGGATGTCAAAGAGGTACTCATCAGTGCTAAGCTGTCACCACAAGCTAGGGCAAACTTCATAGCATTTCTGAAAGAATACACAAATGTTTTCGCATGGAGCTACGACGACATGGTCGGTCTGGATGTCGAAGTGGTGCTACGCACATTACCTCTAAAGCCTAACGAGACGCTAGTCAAGCAAAAACTCAAGAGATGGCGACCCTAATGGATCTTGAAACTCAAGGAGGAAATCATGAAGTAGCACAAGGTGAACTTTCATAAGGTGGTATTATACCTAGAGTGGTTAGCAAATGTTGCCCCAGTACCAAAGAAAGACGAAAAGGTCCATATGTGCATCGACTATAGAGACCTCAACAAGGCGAGCCCCACGGATGATTTCCCACTTCCTCACATAGACGCCTTGGTAGACAATACTGCTGGACACAAAATGTTATAATTTATGCATGGTTTCTCGGGGTACAACCATATCAGAATGGCCCAAGAGGATATGGAGAAGACATCCTTCATCACACCCTAGGGAGTTTTCTGCTATCGTGTGATGCCATTTGGGCTCAAGAATGCCGACACTACTTATCAAAGGGCGATGACTACACTTTTCCATGACCTCATGCATCACGAAATAGAGGTCTATGTAGATGATATGATCGCCAAGTCCAAAGAGCCTGAGGAACACCTTATCTATTCGAGAAAGCTGTTTGACCACCTCAGAAAGTACAAACTCCGCCTTAACCCCAACAAATGCATATTCAGGGTGTCTTCTGGCAAGCTTTTGGGATACATTATCATTCAAAGGGGAATTGAGGTTGACCTTAGTAAAGCAAGATCCATCATTAACATGCCTCCCCTTACATCTGAAATGGAGGTTCGAAGCTTATTGGGCTGATTACAGTATATCAGCCGGTTCATCACACAGCTTAACCCCATCTGTGAGCTTATCTTCAAGCTGTTAAGAAAGAATGCGCAAGTCCACTGGAATGAGGAGTGTCAAGCCGCCTTTGACAAAATCAAGCAGCTCCTTACAAAACCTCCCGTCCTGGTTCCACCCACACCAGGACGACCTTTGTTGCTATATCTATTCACCACTCAGCATTCCATGGGCGTGGTCCTTGGGCAACATGATGAGTCGAGTCGTAGGGAGAGAGCCATCTACTACTTGAGCAAGAAGTTCAACGATTGTGAAGCCAGGTACAGTCCCATTGAGAAGATCCACCTATCCCTTGTCTGGGCCACCCAACGCCTCAGACACTATATGATGGTATATTTGGTCCTTCTCCTATGCCGACACGACCCTATGAAGTACTTGTTCCAAAAGTCGACATTAATGGGATGATGCATGAAATGGCAGGTAGTAGACCACCTAGCCGACTTACCACTACCAAAATACGAGCCTTCGCAGACACAATTCCGGGATGAAGACATCCTGTTCGCCATGGGAGATACAAATTCTGAGGAGCTAGAAGACAGATCCTGGTGGCATCTACACTTTCTTGGAGTTGTTAACAAGAGGGGTAGAGGAATCAGTGTAGTATTGTCGACACCATAGGGACAAATGACCCACTTTTCTAGATAGCTCACTTTCGAATGCACCAACAATGAAGCCAAGTAAAAGGCATGCATCTTGGGACTGCATATTGCATTAGAACCAGGTGCATGAAAGCTACAAGTACATGGGAATGCCATGTTAGTCATATCCCAGATCAACGGTGATTGGAGAACCAAAGATCCGAAGCTCATGCCATATCACGAATATCTCCTACAGGTCGTCAAGGAGTTCAAAGAAGTACACTTTTCCTTCATGAGTAGAGCTAAAAATTCCTACGCAAATGCATTGGAAACCCTTGCCTCCTAGCTTTAAATACCTTAAGAGTACACAATAAATGTATCAGTCACCCGAGCAGAGCAACCCGTTCAATGCATGAGCATAGAGGAAGTGGACCTGCCAGCAGAACTTCCATGGTATCACGACATTAAAACCATCCTAGAATCAGGCAATCTCCCAACTGGCATCTTAGTGGCAGTTAAGAAGACCATGGCACGTCTGGCGTCAAGATACGTGTTAGGTAGAGGGAAATTATACAAAAGATCATATAACCAGATGCTTTTGCAGTGTGTCAACAAGGAGGTTGATACCTTGATGCTTCAAATCCATGTCAGGACATGTGATCCTCACATGAATGGAATATTGTTAGCCAAAAAGATTATGTTACAGGGCTGCTTTTGGTCAACTATGGAAGCAGATTGCTACCGATTCATGCGCAAGTGCCACAACTGCCAGATCCACGGGAACTTCATACATGCTCCCCTTCAGTAGCTACACAACATGTCTTCACTGTGGCCCTTCCATAGTTGGAGAATAGACGTTATCGAAGCCATCCATCCGGCATCATCCAACGACCACAATTACATTCTGGTGGCCATAGATTACTTTACCAAATGAGTGGAAGCAACCTCCTACAATATTGTCACAACCATAGCCACAAAGAAGTTCATTAAGAAGAACATCATAGCCCGATACGGGGTGCCACACTCTATTATCTCAGACAACAGTAAAAATTTCATAGCTCAAAGGTTGGAGGATTATCTGTAATGCTTCAAGATCAAACATCACATATCCTCCCCATACTGCCTAAAGATGAACGGTGCCGTGGAGTCAGCTAACAAGAACCTGATCCAGATCCTAAAGAAGAACGTCAAGACATAGAAGGATTGGCATGAAAAACTTCCCTATGCGCTATGAGCCTACAGAACTTTGATCCAGACATCAACAGGAGCGACACCTTACTCATCGTACACGTTATGGAAGTAGTCCTACCAATTAAAGTAGAGGTCCCGTCACTCAGAATCTTGAGAGAGGCTGAAGTAGAAGAAGCAGAATGGGTTGAGGACAGATGCATCCAGCTGAATCTGATTGACGAGCACTAACTACAAGCCATTCACAATGCCCAATGTTACCAAGGAAGAATGGCAAGATCATATCAGAAAAGAGTCTGACCTAGGAGCTTCACACCAAGCGATCTGGTTTTACAGGCCAAACATCTCCTTGCCAGTCGAGGGAAATTCCAGCCTAACTGGCATGTTCCCTATATCATCAAGCAAATCTATTTCGGGCAGTGCAGCAATCCTCGAGGACATGGACAACGTCGTGCTATCCAAGCCAGTACATGCATGTTATCTAAAGAAGTACTACCAATGAGTGGAAGGTGTGTATCCTCGCCTTACAAAGTATCCTTTCACACATCATGCATCATCCACCACTCCATCATGCGTACATATTTCTAAAATTAAAAGGCAATCCATGCACATCTAATCCACAACTTTTGCTTTTTTTGCTTTTGGACGCATCAACAACTTAAGCATATCAATAACTACATGCATCTATGCATAAATGCATCAGTGTCATATCTCGATGACGAAAATTAGAATAGCTAGCCTGCTTGAGAAGGGTCAATACCTCTTTAGTTGATGCTACTCAGACACTCTAGTGAGCGAGGGAGCCACCATCCGACCATGATTAGGCAAAATCTCCAAACTCCCATAAGGACTTTCACCTCCATAGGGAGACAAAATGTTAGGAGCAAGCATGAGTGTGAACCAAAAGAAAAATAAACATCCACAAGGGCACAAAAGAAATAAAGAGACAAGAATCATAGACAGAAGCCAACCCTAAGAGAGAGAGGCAAGTAGGCCAACTCTATCCCTATCACTTACCTTGGGGAGGAGTCGAAGCAAACATTTGAAGAGCCCAAATAACCAAAGGGACTAGAAGCCCCTCTCACATAATTAAAACAGCCTCATCCTAATCCAGATGCCCATTACCCCCAAACAAGGGTTAGAGCAAGCCTACAAGCCTAACAGGGAGAAAAGAAATGAGCCAAAAGCAAAAAAATAGGTTTAAGTTTCCAAGAGTTTGGCACGGAGCCTAATCTATCATGTTTTCCAGCAAGCTACTCCCACATGAATCACTCATTCTGGAGAGCCACCCATAGCCTAGAAGTCCGGGTAATGTCTTGTGAATCGAGGTCTTCTCCTCTTCTCATAATAGGCATTATTAGCATTCCAAATCCTGAGGGTGATACAACATGACACTATCATTCCTGCATGCATTATCGTTTGTCCACATTGCAAGGTCTCGCTAGGTCCTAAACCAGGGGCATGCCAACTGCTCTTTGGCCAAAGATCTGGCAGAGGATATCGTATGCTAGGGGCATGTCAGCTACCTTTATGGTGATAGCCTTCCACATAAACTAGGGGCATATTGGTTGCCCTTTTGGTTGACCCTTTTTGGGACAATATCTTCATCCAAAACATGGTGTCTACTCCATAGCTCAAGCGTGAGAATGAAGACAACAACAACCATATCCCTCTAAGATCAGAGCAAAGTCAGAATATCCATACACCCCTAGCCAGCAAGTGAGACTGTAACACCCGTAAAATTCATTTTGTAATTATTTACATTTTATGAATTTTATTCCTGGACAGGTGTTATTGCTCCTAGGCCCGTTGTGTGGTTTTGTGCTTTTGTGCTTGGGCCTAGTGGGCCAGCTTCTGTTTGTGTGTCCCTGTGCGTGGTTTGGCACTGTGCATTGTGGCACTGTGCGTGTGGGTTCGTGTGGGGTTCACGTGGGGCCCGCGTTCATGGGCCGTTGGTTGTGGCTGGTGGTTGGGCGGAGTGGTTGGTTGCTCACGCGGTGTGCCGATGGCTGAGATGTGCAGGTGAGCACGTTCCCAATTACTGACAACCCCTTGTCGGAGCACAACACCTCAAGGATACGTCAGGGATACTCGCCATGCCTCCCTTGAGCTTTTCCTGCTGTCACCCGCCGTCCTTCGACGCTACACCGCCGTCGATCTCTCACTGGAGCTCGCGTTAGAGTGGAAGCACCAACGATCCGCCAGTGATCTTTGAATGCTCTCTGTTTAGGAGTAGGTCCTCAACTTTTCATATTTGTTACACTTAGGTCCTTAGGTTTCATCATATCTAGGTCCCTAGGTTTACTTTTGTCACATTTAGGTCCCTGAGTTCTCACTGCATATAGGTCCTTAGGTTTTCCTTGCATCGAGGTCCCTAGGATCACCAATCTGGCGCACCTAAATGGCGCATTTGAGTGGCTCATTGAATCGGAGCACCAGACAAGCACACCATCTAGGCGTTTCTCTCTAGCGCACCAGACAGGCGCACTTGCTTGTTTCAGTGTGCAAACAGTATGTAGGTCCTTAGGTTTATTTTCATCACTTATAAATGCCTGAGTTTTCATTGCATAAAGGTCTTTAGGTTTTCCTTGCATCTGGGTCCCTGATGTCACAATTTCGTTACATTCAGGTTCCTGTGTTTCTGTTTTCCATATGATTTGGTCCCTAAGTCCTACTTTCCTGGCATCTAGGTCCCTAGGATCACTGTTTCTTGTATTTCAGTCATTAGTGTTTTGCCTTCATCACTGTTGAGTCCCTGAGTTCACTGTTTTCTTTGCACTTAGGTCCCTAGAC
Organism: Posidonia australis; assembly: GCA_024699735.1. Taxonomy (NCBI): domain Eukaryota; kingdom Viridiplantae; phylum Streptophyta; class Magnoliopsida; order Alismatales; family Posidoniaceae; genus Posidonia; species Posidonia australis. The sequence goes on from JAMKQA010020033.1 coordinate 9,558, forward strand.
TTTTTTTTATTTTATTGCATTTCAGTCCCTTATTTTATGATGTTGTTGCGTGTGAGCCCTGGTTTTGTGTCTTGTGATTTTCTCATGTTTTTTGCATCCTAGACCCTGTAGTTTTAATTTTTGTGCATGGGTTACTCATTTTGCATTTTAGGTCTCGGATTTCCATGTGTTTATCGTATTTTTGCACTTTAGCCCTTATATTTGTTTTCCTTGTGCATGATAGGTCATTTTGCACCTTAGCCCTCGCATTTGTCCACTTTATCACATCCTATGGATATTTTGCATTTAGAAAAACTGCATTAGCCAGCTTTATCATAGTATCTGGTCATTTTGCACTTATGACCCTGGCTTAACCCGTCATCCATTACCATGCATATCCACATGTTTTTACCTCACATTTGCACGTTTTTTAAGGTTTTTGGTTTCCTGATTGCATACATTAGAGCAATGATGACTCTACCTACTGTTTCTTGTGGACCAGATCTGGTTCAAGACACAGGTAATGCTTCTGAGCACACTAGGAGTATGTATGTTTTGGTTTTCTCTCACATCTCGATTTTGTTTTTGCACCTATTTTTCAAAATTGCATGGCATAAGTATCATCACCTTTGGGCGTACATTAATTGGCAATCGAGCCTACATAGCCACACAAATGAGTAAGAAGTCTAGAAAGACCGACTCGTTGGGCAAGTGGGGGTGCCTAACACCTTTCACATACATAACAGGAGTCCTTACCCTTTCTCTAGCCTACGATGACCATTGTGTCTCATTCCTTGGCACAAAATCATATTTTTGAACTTCACTTGGTTTTCTAGCATCCTTTTGCATTCGATTTTCCTTGTATTTCTAATCAAAAGACCAAGTGGCGACTCTGGTTTTTTCTTATCTTGCGTCTTTGCCTTCCGGCTTGGCTGTGGCCTTCTCTTTTGGTACCCTCCACACTAATTCCTAGGCAGGCATGGTCACAACAGTAAAGGGAGTCATTGGTTGGCACTATAGTGTTTTGGCAGTTGTCCACCTCATGCTTCTTGAACTCACAAGACGCATCTTGCCAAAGCACAATCTCAGTGTATTATACAAAAGGGGAAATTACGACATCACATGCCAAAGAAATTCCACCAGTGTATTACGCCGAATAGAGAACCCAAAAAGGGAGACATCTAAAAAAATTTACTTTGATTACCTTGGAAAATATTACATTGAAAGGTAACCAAACACCAATCCACTTGATCAGGCTCACAGTTTGATCACTAAAAATACAACCGAGTGGGAACTAGATACCAAAACAATAACTTATAGCATTCTGGGCTATTAAAGCATGCCCAAAACTCACACCTGGTACCTGTGCTTGGTACCTACACTTGGTACCCATGCCTACCCCACAAAGACCTTAAGTGTTACCTCCTACCCTCTTAAAATAATTTTGCCCTTGAAATTACATGTTCAGGCAAACAAGTAGGGGTACTATGAATGGATGTCCACTTCACTCTCCCAAGTAGCTTTCTCTAAGCCATGATGCTGCCATTGAACTAGGATGAGCAGAATGTCCTTGTTCCTCAAGACTCGCTCCTTTTTGTCAAGAATCAAGATGGCATCCTCCACCATAGACAAGTCCTCCTACATCTTCTTTGGCTGAACTGGTATCATCTGAGATGCATCATTTAAGCACTTCCTCAACATTGAGACATAGAATATGCTATGCATGCCTGATAAATCTGGAGGTAACTCCAACTTGTAGGCAACTTCACCAACCCTCTTGAAAATTTTGTATGGGCCAACATAGTGAGGACTCAACTTTCTCTACTTGCTAGACCTTATTACTTCCTTGATTGGTGACACCTTCAGAAAGATAAAGTCTCCTACTTTGAACTCTAAAAATCTCCACCTCCTATCTGCATAGCACTTTTGCCTACTTTGTGCAGCCACTGATCTCTTGCAAATTAGATCCACTCTGTCTGAATATTGTTGCATGATCTCTAGACCAAGAAGTTGGTTTTCACCCACCTTGCTCCAACAAGTGGGCAACCTACATGGTCTCCCATACAAAGCTTTATATGGGGCCATCCCAATGCCAAAGCTTTACATGTGCTCTCGATCAACGACAAGTGGTCCTCCCAGTTGCTTTACAGATCCAGAGCACAAGCTCTCAACATGTCTTTCAATGTCTAGATAGTCCTCTTAGTTTAGTCATTTGACTGGGGATGGAAAGTAGTACTAAAATTCAACACGATACTAAATATCTCCTATAGCGCCCTCCAGAACCTCGATGTGAATCGTGTATCTCTGTCAAACACAATCGACATAGGAATTCTATGCAAACGGACGACCTTAAACACATATAACTCCGCCAACAATGACAAAGGGAAATTCACCATCATAGTCAAGAAATGGGCTGACTTTGTGAGTCGGTCCACAATTACCCACATTGTATCATTCTTCCTTCTTGTCTTCAGTAATTCTGTTATGAAGTTCATGGTGACATGCTCTCACTTCCACACTGAAATATCATAGGCTACATAGTCCCTCTAGGCTTCTAACGCTCGGATTTTACCATCTAGCCTGTTACACATCTAGCCACATACTCAACTATATCTCTCTTCATCCCAAGCTACCAAAAGTTCCTCTTTAGGTCTTTGTACATATTTGTACTTCCTAGATGAATAGTGTACTTGGATTGGTGAGTTTCATCTAATTATCTCTCCCACGTCCAACTTTCCCCAATTCTCCTATACAAATGGGTTCAACCACTAAGCATCAACAATTATCTCCACTAATTTGAGGAAAACAAACAAATTAGCCACTCAAGCACCAATAGGTTCTTGAGATTGCCTTCAAGGTTTACACTTGACCAAGCTTTTCAGTTGCTATTGTCGAGGATGGTGTAGTTGGGGCACGTCCGGCGTACGTCATGTGGGTCGCACCGAGGTACTCCTTCGAATCCACCATCGCACCACTTGGTGTCATGGCATGATGGCTTACGTACCTGTGCATGGGTGTTGAGTGTGTGGCATGAGTGTTGAAGCTTAGTCTAATGCAAGGGAGAACGATAAAAGACATGCTATGCTGAGTGGGGTGTAAAGTGGGGGAGCAGCAACTGTCGCAGCAATACAGCTCTGAGTAGCAAACTCAGGGAATGTTGTGCTCTAGGCAAACCAAAAGGCTAACCACCAGCAGATAAAGTAGCATGTTGTGGATAGTGTGGTGAAAGTGAAAAAAGCAAAGTTGACACCCCTATCGATAAAGTAGTGAGGAACTGCGATGATAGCAGAGGGGGAGGTGCAATGGGTGACGAAACCTACGACAAGCTATTGTCAAAGGCAACAAATAGCTCTAGAAAGGATGGCTGAGAGAAATGCATAGATGGTAGTCAGTGAAAGGAACACACAGGCTTCGACTAAGAACTCGCACGCTGACCTGCAATAAAGGCAGAGAAAAGGTGTTAAAATCCGAGGGAGGAAGAAAAAGAACAAAATGCAATGGTTATTAAGATGGCATGAATGACACACATGCACATGAGTGCTTCTAACATGAGCTCTCTCACTAGCTAAGTGTGTTACTAGTATGCTATCTACTCTAAGCTCTCTCCAGGGTATGCAGGTCTCCAACTCAGGATAGAAAGCAAGGTCTCGTCCCCTTCCTAGTCAAAGCTTAGGCAGCGAATAGTGGTGTATTGGTGGCCTCAACTCCTACAATAGTAAGGAGTTGTACTCTCTACTAACACTGACACGACCCCAGACAAAGGGGGATCGACTGACAACACGTCCCACGGCAAAGTCATAAATTGGGTGACTAGAACTATCCTTCTCAAACTGAGTAGGTGGACCTTGGAGAAGAAAAGATGCATGCTCCTATATGATCAATCATGTGAGGATGCTTAGTATTTTTTACTTGCATTTTATGAAGCCAAGAGGAAGAAAGTGCGAATTTGTTGCTAGTTGTGCCTTATTGCTTGTTTTCTATGTATTTATGCTTTTTACAATAAACTGGGAGGGGAAGTAAACACATCTATACTCTCTTAAGCATGGCAAAGTGCGAAAAGGGAAACAATCATCGAATCAAGGCACACAAGCAAGAATACAACAAGCAAAAGGCATGATCATGGCATGTGTAAGTGTTGTGTTGACATGATTGTGAAAACAAAAGCATTCATCACATCAAAAAGCATGTGTCAAGGTATGTGCAAGTGCGATGGCATACGTAAGTGTGTAAAAGTAAACATCCACCAAGCAAAAGACATGTATCATTGCATCAAGTAGGAAATAAGGCAAAGGCAATGCTAAAAGGAGCAAGTAAGGTAAGGCAAGCAGACGAGCAAACGAAAAGCTTAAGCAAGCTAGTAGAAGCCAAACCAAAAGCCAGAGTCCCGATCACCAGTTGCGTCACTAGTTCTTGTGACCATGCAGGTGACTAGCTCCTATGAGTTGGTGCAAATGCCGAACTCGCAAATCTATAAGGTCTCGATGAAGAGGTGAATCCGAGAAAGGGTACTCGACTCGAAAACACCAAAAGTGAATATGAAACAAGAGATAAGGAAATGAAGTCTCTACCTAGTCTATTGAATATGGAAGATGAGGAAAATCGTGCAAAATGAGTTCAAATCAATGCAAGCTTTTAAAAGGATGCTCCATGCTGAATGGGTGTGTCATATTAGTCATTGCGTGCCAAAGAAAGGGTAACAACTTGATGAAAATGTTTTACTTAACCGCAAGTGCACAACGTCGAATGTAGTACGTCGACAAATAAGGGTCGATCTCACAGTGAAAAGTGTCTTTAAAAACAAGGATTTATTATCAATTATTAAAAAGAGTTTGAGAGAGATGATGTTTAAAAACTAAAACCTAAAATATCAAGATGCAAACAAATTAATTAAAACCTAGGGTTTCTGTGGACACCCCGATTTTGAGGCAGCCTGTTGATGGATCTAGAGGCGATGAATTCACATCTTGCTCAAAGGCCTCCAAATGCATCAAACCAACCTAGCATCATAGGTTAGAATCCAACACATTTGGGTAGCATACTCATTTGGCACACCTGGCTGGCGCACCTAACTGGTGCACCTAGCTGGCACACCATAGAGGCGCACCTAACTAGCGCACTAGTCAGGCGCACCTCACTAGCGCATCTCAGTGGCACACAACCACGATTTCCAGGTCATTATCCACTGTAATCCAATCACTCTTCTCCCTCACGTCCGATGACCCAATTGTCAACAGCCATCGAGATTGACGGTGTGGACTCCTCCATCAGCACAAATCCTTATGCAATCTTCGACGAGCCCTAATAGCCCCTCCAGCCTGTGCCCTAGCATATAAAGGAAGCCGCGACCGACTACTGGGAGGGGGGCTTTTGGAAATCGGAGAATTCTACATCCACAAAGCAACCGCTTCGAATGACCCTAGACGACCAAAAATCCTTCATCCAGGTAACTTTCCCTCTCCCAATCTCGAATAGACCCAGCAGTTCTATTTAGCATCATTAGTTTTCACGTTTCATCCCCTGTTGCATCTTCTCTTCTTCTCCGGTGGTGGGTACAACCCACCAGTGGGTCTGAGGCCCATGGCCTCTTGGTTGGAATGAGACCTTGGAATCTCTCCCCATCTCCCTCCTCCTCCTCCTCCCTGAGCCTCCATCGCTTAGGAGAGGGTTCTCTGGCCAACAGTGGCTAGGAGTGCGCCGTCGACCGCCTCCTCTTCCACAGAAACCACCAAGTGAGTGGAGCCTTCCACTCGTGCCTACATCAAGTCGTCGCTTCAGGAAGCCCCACTGCATCGCCACGAAACCCCCACACTGCCACGTCGTTGTTACAGCCCCTGGAACGATGCATCCACCTCTGCCACGTCCGCCGCTGGTGTGAGAGGTTGGTAGAGCGTCCTCGACCTTCATCGACCCCTCTGGAGTGTTCACCGTACCGCTTCGATGCTTCCCCACTAGCTGCCACACTGTCCCAGTAGGAGAACCGCCCCCCACGACCTCCGCTGTCGTCTTCTCTGACATCGACAACCCTTTGCTGGAGCGTAAGGCAAGGAAAGCATCTCAGCCATCTTTGGCCTTGCCCGACACCTCAGCAACACTCGCCGTGCCTCCCCCAAGCTTTTCCTACTGTCGGCCGTCGTCCTTCGCCGCCGCACTGTCGTCGGTCCATCGTCGGAGCTAGCACCGGAGTGAAGAAGTCGGCGATCCACCGTTGATCTCTGGATGCCCCTATTCAGAGGTAAGTCCTCAACTTTTCATATTTATTGCATTTTGGTCCTTACGTTTCATTACATCTAGGTCCTTAGGTTTATTTTCGTCACATTTAGGCCCTCAAGATCACTAATCTGATGCACCCCTCTGGCGCACTAAATTGGAGCACCAAATAGGTGCACCTGTCTAGCACACTAGACAGGCGCCCCTGCCTGTTTCAGTGCACAAATAGTGTATAGGACCTTAGGTTTGTTTTCGTCACACATAGGTCCCTGAGTTTTCATTGCATATAGGTCCTACTTTCCATGCATCTAGGTCCCTAACTTCACTATTTTCTTTACACTTAGGTCCTTAGATCTTTTTTTTATTGCATTTCAGTCCCTTACTTTATGATGTTGTTGCATGTGAGCCCTAGTTTTGTGTCTTGTAATTTTCTCGTGATTTTGCATCACGGACCGAATAGTTTTCCTTTTTGTACATGGGCTACTCATTTTTCATTTAAGGTCTTAGATTTACATGTGTTTACTACATTTTTGCACTTTAACCCTTATATCTATTTTCCTTGTGCATGATAGGTCATTTTGAATCTTAACCCTCACATTTGTCCACTTTATCACATCCTATGGATATTTTGCATTTAGAAGACTATGCTAGCCAATTTATCACAGTATCTAGTCAATTTACGCTTATGACCCTGGATTAACCTATTATCCAATATCATGCATATCTACATGTTTTCTTTACCTTGCATTTGCACGTTGTCCGAGGTTTTTTGGTTTCCTGATCGGATATTTTAAAGTAATGACGGTTACTGTCGATTGACTAGATCTGGTTCAAGACACAAGTAGCGCTTCTGAGCACACTAGGAACATGTTTTGGTTTCCCTCACATCCTGGTTCTGTTTTCACACACATTTTTTTAAAATTGCATGGCATAAGCATCATTGCCTCTGGGCATACATTGACTGGCAATCGAGTCCACATAGCCATACAAAGTGAGTAAGAAGCCTAGAAAGACCGACTCGTCGGACGTGTGGGGGTGCTTAATACCTTCCTCACGGGTAACAGAAGTCCTTATCCTTTCTCTAGCCCACAATGACTATCGTGTCCCACTCCTTGGCACGGAATAATATTTTTGAACCTCACTTGGTTTTCTAGCATACTTTTGCATTTGATTTTCCTCGTCTTTATGATCAAAAGACCAAGTGGTGACTCTAATTTTTTCTTATCTTGCGCCTTCGCCTTATGGCATGGCTGTGGTCTCCTCCCTTGGTGCCCTCTGTGCAAATCCCTAGGCGGGCTTGGTTATAGTTTCGAATCTACTTATGTGACATTGAGAATGCATAAGTAAATTTATTCTATCTCTTATTTTAGATCTCAATATTTGATTAAATGATTTTTATCCTAATAAGAATTTACTATATGCTATGCATCATAGAATATCAATAAATAAAAACACATAGAGTCAAATAAATCAAATGATATATGATAGATCTGAGATTATATACATAACTCCCAAATCATTCTTCCCTGAGCATAGACTAAAAAGAGAAATTCAATGTTAACCTATCAAAGTTTATCAAATGATGAGTAATCTATATAATATATATCCAGTCTACATAGTCATAGCAATAGAGCACAAAAGAAAGAACAAAAATTACTCATAGCATCTCAATTCACATAAACTTCATCTCAACCCTAGAACTAAAAACTTAGCCAAGATTGATAACAAACAACATCAAAATAAAAGATGAAGGAAGAAAAATGCAAGACATAATTGAAAAGAAAAATAAACTTATATTAATAAAACCTAAGATTACACTGAAACAATGATAGAGAGTGTAGCACAACAAAAGAGAAAAAGTCTAAGCTTAGAAGGTGGAAGCTCCTCCCATAGATCTACACAAAGAATCCTTTTATAAACTTACAAGGACTTGCTTACGTCGAAGACAAATATGAATACAAAATTTAAATTTAAATTTCAAATACAAGATATTTTTAAATAAAGATTGTAAAGCCTAAAGACTGGGTCAAAAATATCCTCCACGGGCGCCTAAAAGGTGTTGGTTGTGCAATTGGGTGCCTAGAAGACATCCACGTCAACCAAGATAAGCTCTAACTTGGTTAATTCGTTAAGTGATATTCTTCTTGGTATTTACACATGTGGAAAATATGCATTTGATCTCTTGACATAGCTTTAGAATTTTCTATGGAAGAAAAATATCTTCTTTTCTTGCACATTTATTATTTTTCCTCTCTTTTTCTAAATTTTTTCAAGGTCCCGAAATTCCTGTAAAATGTTCACAAAACACCTTGAGTAATATTATTTATATACAAAAATAGATAAATATAGGAATAAAATATGTATGCATTATGAGTTAATCAAATACCTCCATACCTATATTTTGCTAGTCCTAAGCAAAACTAATTCTAACATAAAAAAGAAAAGAAAATCCTAATTCACTTTTGCACGAATCATGCTTGCACTTAGCACATGCAACAAGCCTTTAAATCCCTAAGTTGCCCTAGTGGACGAGTGGTGTCTCATGAAGATTTGCAACGAATCTACCTATAAAATCCTAGAAGAAAAGAGGTCAAGGAATAAAGAAAGTGAAAAATAAAGAAAAGGAAAAATCTACAATATCCACATTAACCTACTCAACTAAAAAGATCCAAAGTTTCCTAATGTCTTAATTCTCTGGTTTAACCATTGTTGAGAACCCTCATCTTGTCATCATAGAGACTTTGTCTTATTTTTTCAGATCATCTTCTTAAAATTTACTCATATGTATCTTGTGTTTGTAAAATAGACTTTAGCATGGGTTTTCAAGTCCAATTTTACCACCTTAGTAATTTTATTTCATTTATTGGTGTCTTGCTTTCTTAGACTTTATTCTTAGCCACCCATTTAACGAGCTTTAGGCTAGTGAATCCCAAACCAAATGGTTTTACATCACCAAACGTGAAGACACTCCAAAGGACTTAATCACTTGAGTAGCTAAGGTTTTAAAAACAAGACTTTTTTTAAAAATCCTCCAATCACCTTTTTACGTGAATACTAATGCTCACTAAGGTACAATATCTAATTACTCAATGATTATTGGATTAATCATTTTTTTCTCCTTTAATCACCTTTTTATGTGAATACCAATGCTTATTGAGACACAATACTGAGTGACTCAATGATTAGAAGGGTTTTGTATTGCTAAGGTGTTTTAGGTCTTCCTTTATTCCCCATAGCTAAGGACTAGAGTGACATTGCATGATAAAGTACATATAAGTTACAAATATTTCAAATGATGCTATTTTTTAGATTATATTTCTACTCTTTGAATCATAGGGTCCTCAATTACTCAATATTACCATTGAACTTCAACACTAGGTTACTCATTCACTCTTAATTGATTAGACTAAAGTGGATAGTTCCTATTTTTCCATAATTTTTTTTTGAAAAGAAAAAAAGAGGAAAAGGCACATAGAAGATTCTAGCTAAAGAAAATAGAAAGGATACACTAATGAAAACGGCACAGAGAAGACTCCCCCCCACACTTGAACCATGTATCGTCCTCAATGTATGTAATAAATATAATATGATAAATGAATTAAAATGAAACAAGAACAATGTTACCTGATTAGAGATGAAGTAATCCTATTGCTAAGAGAGAAAAAAAATGCTATATACATATTTACAAGATTTACAAAAACTTAAGTTTCATGATTTAAGTGGAGGCCTAGTCTTCCAAACTTCTTCCCTCTTTTTCAAAAATCATTTCAGTTCATTCTCAGTTAATTCAGAAATATCCTTCTTGGTAAATGAGGTTATGAAGGCTCCATATTCCTCATATGCATTTTGATTCCATGGATGGATATCTATGTACGATGGCATATGAGCTGATTTAGTGATAGGATCCAAATAATGAGGTGGAATGTAGATAGTGGAACCAATGGGTTCATCACTAGATGAAAAAGATGGTTCGAGTAGAGGCTCATGAGGGATAGGAAGAGGTTCAATTCCAACATTGACTATCTGCTCATGAACCTTCTTAGTATGCTTCTCTACTTAGGCCTTTTTACACAATGTTGGAATTCTGAAACTTTGACTTAACCTTAGTTTTGGGTCCAACCCCCATATGCAAAATATTGGAATTTTTGAGGGAGTGCATGGATTGATTATCTATCCTGAAAACACTATGTTCTGTCGTCATGTTCCGAAATATGAACTTCAACATACCATTTTGATAATTGATCAAGGCATTAGATGTTGCTAGAAATGGTTGATCCAAAATGATAGGTAGTTGTAGACACCCCAATTTCCCAATTTTGTAGGATGGAGATGTGGTGGCAGAGCTCTAATTAAGGCCACTTTAGCCCACATAGGCCCATTAAACCCTAATTGAGCCCACTTTGGCCCACAAGACCTATTTAGGTCCATTCAACTCATTGGCCCATTTAGTTCATTTGGGCCCATTAAGGCCCACATAGGCCCATTAAGCCCAATTGAGTCCACCTTGGTCCCAAAGCCCATGAAGGCCCCCATAAACAACTTAACCCATTTTTTCTTCCAACCCAACACCTTATTTCTCCATCTTCATATTCATTTACTAATTTTTACCAAAAACATACAAATCATTTCTTCACTACTATTTTTTCTTCAAGTGTAACCACTGAACCAATTCCTCCCACGAATCAGCCTAAACCCACCTCCTTACTGAGCCACTCCAACCCAGCCTGAGCCCCACTGATCCAGCAAGCCACCAAAGCAGCCAGAGCCACTGATGTGCCGCCGGTGAAGCTTGGATCGCTGTTGATCTCTGTTGGCGACCAAGGGAGCAGCAGAGGGACAACCGTTAGTAGTTTGTTAGTTTGTTAGGCTGTTACGGCTTCAGTTAGGGAGTTAGAGGGTTAGTTAGTGGTTCTGTTAGCATGGTTGGCATTCTGTTGCAGTGGGTAGCCGTGGTTCTTCACCTATAAAAGGAGGGGTAGAGGCAGAGTTTTAAAGAAAACTTTTGGCGCGAGAGAGAAGAGAGTTGTGAGTGCTAGAGAATTCCAAAGAGAAAGGGAAGCTCGCAGAGAGGAGAGAAGGAGATTCCAGGCGCTCTGGCGAGTTGCAAAGCTCCGTCAAGCCTGGTACGCCCCTCTCTGATCCCATCTAACTCTGAGCATAGTTGCCTAGGACCTCCTCCTTCTTTCTGGACAATTCCAAGCCATCCAAAGCCTTCCTCTGGTCGGAATTACTCCCTGGGGCTCACCGTCGCCATTTCTCAGTGACGTAGGTGGGGGGAGCGATCCAGGGCATGGCCTTGGCCCCCGAGTCTCCTCTCTTTTTCCTCTAGCCTCCCCAGTCCTCTTCCGCTCCTTGGATTGCCGCTCCGATGCCTCCTGAAGCTCGCACAAAGATCGCTGGAGAACACGCCCGAAGTAGCCGTCGCCGAAGAAGACGACCACTCCAAAGGTGAACCGCGTGCTCCCTGCTGCTTCACGCATCTCCAATGCTCCAGCAACCCTCCAGGACGCACCACAAAGCCTTCGGAGCCTCCAGGATAGTGCCACGAGCTCTGGAACACCGCAGCAATGTCGCTCACCGGAGGAGGCCATGGCGACGACAGGTGACCCTCCTCCATGCGCGATCTGCCTCCTCTCCGCGGTGGAAGAAGCGAAGAAGCTGGCCAAGGCATCCTGGATTGCAGGACCGCCACGCCGCAACCCTCCAGAAGCCCTTCTTCCCCAGCACCGTCGTCGGAGCTCCACAACGGCGAGGGAGGTGGGAGGACCGTTCCCACCAGTCGATCCCCAATCCACTCCATTGGATCCTCTCCTCTTTCTCTTTCTTTGCTTCCCGTGGTGTTGGATCTTAGATCCGGCCACGGGCAAGCCTCTGTTTGCCCCCTCTTGGCTGTTGTCGGCGGCAGAGTTCCGTCGCCGGTGACCGTCGTTTCTTTTTCCTTTTAAACAATTTTAAAAACGTTTTATTCTAATAAAGTTCAGAAACTTTGTTTTTCTTACATTTAGATCCTTTTTGTATTACACATAGGTCCTTTTATTACAAATAAGTCCTCCATTCATTTTTCATAAATCATTCGAATAAAGTTTTCACTGAAAATATTGCATTGTCCCCCCTAAACATTTAAAATAATGTTTTCCAAGCATTAAACTTTGGCAAAAGCCCTCAAGTTTTCTTTTAATGCATTTTAATTCAACATTTTTGCATAAAAGACCCTAAGCTTTACTGAAAGTTTTCTGGATGCATCTTTTTCTGTGAAAATTGCACTTTATCCCTTATAATCTTCTGAAACTTTTCTTGAAGCATGTTCTAGTGGTTCATTTGCATTTAAACCCCTAGATTTTATTGAAAACTTCTCTGAAGCATGTTTTCTCTGGGTAAATTGCATTTTAACCCTCAGACTTTACTAAAATGCTTCTATGTGCTTTATTTCTCTGTGAATTACATTTTTATCCCTATTTTCTTCAGAAACTCTTCTAGATGCTTTATTCTGCTAGGCAATTTGCAGTTTAACCCCTGTACTTCACTGATTTTACTCTGAATGCCTGTTTTCTAGGGTAAAACGACTGTTTTGCCCCTAAAACATTCTAGAACCTTTTTGAATCATTTTTCTTGCATTTTTACCCTGAATTTCCACTGAATTGCATTAAATGCATGTTTTAGTGGTAAAATTGCATTTTAACCCCTAGGAAACTTCATTTTGACTAGGATTGCACATATTTGCACATTTGACCCTAGATTTCTTCATAATTGCATAGAATGTGTTTTTTTATGTATTTTTGATGATTTGGGCTTCAGAATATCAGTTTTAATCAGTATTTGGGTTTTTTGCACAAAGGCCCCAAGAATTCTCACTATTTACACTCACATATGCATTTTGCACATTTGTTTCACATTTTTCCGCACAAGTTTTCTTACCTTTCATTCCTTGCTTTGCGCACGCTTTTCTAGCTTGTTCCGAGCTTGGTTTTCTCGTCGTTTCCTCGATTTCTCCCAGTTTTCGCCTTTAGATTTCTTTTGGCTTTCCATCGCCCGAGGGCATATAGTAAAAGGCTTGACAAAGCCAACATGGTCCCGAAATGAGGATTATTTCCCCCTTTTTGATTTTCTTGGATTTATTCGAATTTCCACTGATTTGCGAGACACTTTCCGAGAATTTCTCGATTTTCACGATTTTCCTCATCGCCCAAGGGCGTACAGTAAAACGGCATTCCCAATGCCTACATTTGACCCTTGGATTAACTTTTCCCTTTGTTTCATTTCTTTACTTTGATTTGGCATGCTTTCAGTCATATTTAGCATGAGCATATAGAATAAGCAAGCATACATCCATAGACCATTGACAATAGGGAAACCTAGAAAGACCGAGTTTTCTCGGGCACATGGGGGTGCTTAACCCCTTCCCCATGTGTAACCAAAATCCTTACTCTTTCTCTAGCCCACATTCATTTTAGCATTATCCATTAGGCACGGAGCACACATATACATTCTGCATCTTGTTTGCTTTCCGATTTTCTTGTGTTTTTGGTTTTCCTCGTCTTTCCATTAAAAGACTAGGTGGCAACTCCTTTCCTTATCCTTTCTATCTTCCCTTGGTGTTTCAGGGTCAAGTCTTTTCCTCCGGATTCACCATCTTTGCTGTGACCGTATCAGGTCTCCTCGTGTGCTTCCACGCACCCGGTAAGAGGAGAGTCGTGCAAGGGTTCGACCGGCATGGTCACAGTATTTGACCCTTAGGGTTTAAGAAATGCTGAGTTTCTAGAACAATGAAATCCATAGGATACATGAATCCCCTAATCTTCACAAGGACATCTTCTACTATCCCCATAGGCTTTTTGATGGACCTATCTGCTAATTGTATTGTAATAGAACCAAGATTGAGTTCTCCTAATCCTAATTGCTTGTAGACATTGTAAGAGATTAGGTTGATGCTTGCACCTAGGTCAAGGAGTGCATTATCAATAATAGAATTTCCAATAACACAAGAAAGATTAGGACAACCTGGGTCCTTCTACTTCGTTGGCATTGGGCTGACCAAGATGGATTTGACATTAGTAGCGAGAATGCTTTCTATGGCACTTGGGTTGTTTTCTTCTAGGTACACAGGTCTTTTAGATATTTTGCATATGTGGGCAATTGTTGGATCACATCTAGAAGTGAAATGTTGACTCCAACTTGCTTAAAGATTTGTCTAACCTTATCCATGTTAACCATTTTCTTGGACCTGAGTCTATTTGGAAATGGTGCTTTTGGCTAAATGGGTTGACTCAACTCAGAAACTAAGGCCTCTTTAGACTGGCTTGGAATGAATTGATCGTTGGGGCTTGAGTTAGATGATGGATCCTTCTGAGTCAAATCAAGCATGACAACATGGTTGTTAACAAGTTTTCTAGATCTTCAAGAGAAGACAGAGTTCAATGTATCTACATATAGATCATTAAGCACATTAACCTAATGGGTCTGTTGGGATAGATTTGGATTTTGTCCTTGTGGGTTTACCTCAGGTTGGCTTAGAAACTTTCTGTTTTTCCTCTCTCCTATAGTGGCTACTAGCTGACCCATCTGCATCTCTAAACAAGCTATGGCTTGGGTATGGCTGTGAGAGATTGACCCATGGAACTCATGAATGTGTGTGTGGCCCTAACAAATGTCTCTAAACTCTTTTCTAAAGAATTAAACCTTTTATCTTCAAATCTTGGTGGTTGAAAAGGTGGATTGACTTGTGGACCTTAATCGTAATAAGGTCTAGGCTGACTAGGATTTGCTTGATTCAGATTGGGCTCAATTTGATGTGATCCTTAGATTCATGAAAAATTGGAATGGTTCTCGCATCCAGGATTGTAGGTCGGGCCATATGGATCATGACTTTGCTTTTGAAAAGCTACACTGGCTTGCTAAGGTTCATTAATTATTGGGCTCATGAATGGACATTCTTCAACAAGATGATTAAATGCTTGAAATCTAGTGCAAATAAGGTTGGATTGTGAAACTTGACTCGCAAGGACACTATTTTGAAGTTCAAGGACTTCAATTCTACGTACCAAGGTAGCTATATTTGCTTGATCAGCAATAAATGTTTCTACTACATGCTTGCCTCTAGAAGGTATAACAATATCATTAGTGGTTTTCCACTGATTTGTTTTCTAAACTATCTCTTCTAAAAATACCCAAGCCTCTTGTTCACTTTTTCCCATGAAATTTCCTTAACACATAAACTCTAACAATGTCCGAAAAGAATAATGTAACATCTGTGCTTGATTTTCCATTTAATGTAAAACCATGGAATTTGTTGTATTATTTGAATATGGTTTATTAATGGGTAATCACGATTGCATTTGTTGTTGTGGTCCCTCCTAGTGTATTTGTGCTCTTGGTTTCCCCTGATTGTGTGACTTCTCCTAACTTCCTTGTGAATCTGTATGTGCATCTTGGGACCCGTGTTTGGGGGTGAGACACACTTTGTCTAGGCTTGGACTTGGTCAAAGGAGTCCAACCATGCCTTATGCACGAGACACCCTTCTCCTCCATGCTCGTGAGCCCTAGTAGCAGGGCTGCTCATCCCATCCCTTCCTTGGTAGGGAGGCTAGCAGAGGTGGCCGACGAGAATCCAGGGTATGGTAGGCGAGGCGGTGGAGATAAGAGGAGGTGGTGGCATCAAGCATCGTAGGCACTAGCTAGGAGAGAGTGTGAGAGGGAGAAGACAGTGGTGAGCCAAGAGTGGGAGGAGAGCCTTGTGCCGGAGGAGGACGTGCGAGTGGAGGAGGCCTGTGTCGAGCCTTGCCGGAGCACATTGGACGTGCGGAGCTCGCCGGAGAAGGTATGCATTTCTGCCTCCCTCTTTCGTTCCGTAGTTAAGGCATGTTAGAGTAGAGTGATAGATCATGGATAAATGATGCAAAAATCATGTTTAAATAGGGGAAATGATGGGAATGGGATGAATAACAAGTTTTTGTTGAGATCATGCTATTTCATATTGATTTCGTGGGATTTTGCTAGTGATTTTGAATACGTGCTACAGTAACCTCGTATGTGCTTCATGTCTTTGTGAATTTCTATAGAACAACATGCTAAATGGTTTTGTGTTTGGATTGAGGGGTTTTGGAGTAGACTTGGAGGTCTAAACCCCATATTTTGCTTGTGATTTATGTGGTAGATTAGATGGGTCTGCCCCTCACTCTCATTTTGGGAAGAAGAGACGGCACTAGCTAGGGAGGTTTTCTGTAATCACAAAAAATGGTACGCCGAACTGGGTTTGGTAAACCGAAATGCCCCCAGTTGGGTCCCCTGAGCCACTAATTTGGACGATCGAAGGTTTTTTGGTCAACCGAATCAGAGGATTTCGGACGATCGATCGAGTTCAGCCGGCCGTTCTGGTAGGGAACTGATATAACTGATAGAAATTTGGAGTTCCAAAATATTTCGGTCGACTGGGACCCTAATTGGTATGCCGAATCAGGACCCAAAACTATATTAAGAAATGTTTTGCAAAATATTAATAAAATGAGATAAATGCATGAAAAATGTGTGAAATGCATAGAAATGAATTATGAGATGTTTCATGTAAACGTGTTGATTTAATAATGTTTTCCATAAATTGTTAAACATGGAATATGTGGAAATGAATGTGGACCCATGAGAGGGGTGAAAACATTGTATGATGAACCTTGAAATGAATGACATTGTGAATAATTGGTTTGAGAACCATAGATGTGAAATTATGGACATTGATAAAGTGTTTTATGAATGAAAATTGGTTTTGCCAAATGATTTGAAATAAAAGTTTGCATGTGTTTTCAAAAGAGATTTTTGAGATTTGTAGGAACCACAATTAACCGGGGCTTGCTGATAGGGGTTGTGAGACCACTAGAGATGTCGAGGACGTGTCCTTGGTTGTGGTTGTCGAGTTGCAGTCTGAGGTAGGAGCCTCGAGACTGTGGTGGTGCTGTAGGACTCGGGGTACGGTAGACCCAGACTACCCTCAGTGCCAGTGCTGGTCAGGTCTGGAGTTAGAGTCCCTAAGTGATCAGGCACTAGGGCATCATGAGGACGCATTGTGTGCTTGTACCAGTGAGGGTACGCTTTTGAGGTTGCGGCCAAGGCGGTTGAACTCCTACGCGGGGTGGCTCACCGCGGCACTGTAGTGTGGTCGGGGGTGGAGCCTCGACAACTGCTTGTGGCCAGGTCAATCGCATGTGGCCAAGGTGACACGACCAGTTTTGAGATATGGATTGAGATTTGTGTTGGACTAGTTCTCAACCCTGGTTTGTTGTGATTTATAATTGTGACATCTGGGCCTGATTATCCATTTTTAATTGTAAACCATGTAATTAATTGTAATATTGTATAAATGGTTTATTAATGGATAATCTGTTGTTTCTTGGATGTGTGGGCTTGTGGTTGGCTCTCTGTGCACCTGCTTGTGATTTGAGACCAAAGTGGAGTCCGGTTTGGAGATGCACAGTTGTCTCGGTTTATGTGCCTGTCATTTCTCCTTTTCTTTTCTACTTTTTCTCCTCTCTTTTTCTTTCTCTCCCTCATGAGCCACCCGATCTGGTCTTCTTCTTCTTCCCCTTTCCCCACCCGTGCCACTATGAGACGCTGGCCCGTGTCGCCCCGTATCCTCTGACATGATGGGTGGCCGGCGCCATGCGGGAGGAGGTGGGGATAAGAAGGAGGGGAAGTTGGAGGGGCTACAGTCGCGAGAGAGAGAGAAAGAGAGAGAAAGGAAGGGAGGTGCGCAAGCCTAAGGAGGAGAGCTCAGTGCGTAGGGTTCACCGGTGGGAGAGGCTTCACCAGGGAGCGAGGAAGCTCGTTGGAGGGCTGAGCCAGGTACGCAACCCCTGTCCCTCATTTTTTCCGTGGTTTGAGCAAGTGAGCTAAATGCATGAAATGATGAAAAATATATGTAAAATCGTAGAAAAATAGTGGGATTGATGAGAATGAGTTGAAAAGCATGAAAACCTAGATATCATGCGGATAGGATTGAAATTCTACGAATATGCAAGATTTTGGGATGAAGGCTACAGTAGCCGTTTTTGAGCTTCATCCTTTGTGATTTTTGTGTGGATTGTGTGGTTAATGAAATCATGAATGTTTGAGGGGTTTTGAAGTAGATTCAAGGGTCTACACCCCATGATTTATTGGTAATTGGTGATGTGTGTTTGGAAGGCTCGATCGAGGCTCCCACTTCCGTTGATTTCGTCGACCGAAACAAGGGAATGCCATGGTTGCGGGAAATTTGGTATGCCGAATTGAATTGGGGATACCGAAATCCTGACAAATTAAGCCTGGATAATTGGTTTCGGTAGGCCAAAATCATCCTGTCGATCGAATCAGGGACCTTCATTATACCGAAAATGTTCGGTATACCGAATCAGGGATTTTTAGTATACCGAACATGGTTTCGGTCTGTCAATTTTGCCCTGGCCCTAATATACATAAATATGAATATAAATGAAGGATAAAAGGTTTGTAATGTATGTGTTAGTGATGTTTTCCCCATGTAAATGACATGGAGGAATGTGGAACCCAAATAAGTGGATTTAGGCATGGTTTGGGTTTTAGACCCGATAAATGAATAAAATGGCTAATTGTGTGTGGTTTTGGGCATGAGACCCAATCATGATTTCAAACACATGGTTGTCATGAATTGAGTTGGGACCCCAATGGAGGGTCAGATGTTGCATGGAAACAGATTCCTGCAACCAAAAGAATGGAAATGAAGATGGTTTTGAAAAGGAAAACTTAAAGAGTTTTGAAAATGGAACACTAATAATGTGTTGAGGAACCACGGGGGTTGGTGTCGACAATGTGGTAGGAGTATGAAGCTCCAATGAAACCGGTTGCCAGACATGACTATGGTTGCCGAGCTTGAGACGGTGTAGGCTTAGCCTAGGTCATTGTACCTAGTTGTTCGGGTCACCGAGCTCGTGACGGTGTAGGCTGAGCCTAGGTTATAGAACCTAGTTGTTCGGATCACCGACGGTGTAGGCTGAGCCTGGGTCGTTGTACCTAGTTGTTCGGGCCACCGATGGGGCATTAGACAAAGATGTATCCCCGTGCAAATATGAAATAAATTGAGGCCTGTTGGCCAGGGCGGTGGCATCCCCCACGGGGAATTTCACCGCAGTAGTGTAGGGAGGTAAGGGAATGATGTCCTCGCCTACTGCTTGTGTTCCTGGTTACCCTTGATCAAGGTAACATCAGTAAAGAAAACTGGAAATGAATAAGGAAAGAATGTGATTTTGAGAAATAAAAGGAATGTGGTTTGTTTGGGATTGAACTTATGAATGGTCCTAAAATCCTAGAATAAAACGAGAATTGCGTTTTAACCAGTTACCAACCAGTATTTATGATTTTGGATTTGAGCCCGAGAGGCATTATGTTTTAGGCTGGATCTGGTCAGAGATATGAGTTTTGAAAGTGGTTTTGGTCATGGGAAGAAATCCCAAGCAATAAAATGAAAGATGAGTTTTGAGAAAGAATATGGTTTTGGAAACGATTTCCAGATATTTTAAAAGAAAAAGAAAACTAAGTTTTATAAGTTAAAAGTTGAGTTTTTGGCTTTTCACTGGATTTCGTTGTTTTGTGTTTGGGGCGCGTATTGGGTGACTTAGATGTCACTCACGCGTGCTTGTTTGGTTTTCATGTGCATATCGTATGCAGTTGAGTTCCGGTGCTGGAGTCGAAGCTTCTAGCCGCACATTGTTTCCTAGAGGTGAGCCTTAGTTACAGTTATTGAATTTTGCTGTAATTAGTGTAATTTTGCTTATGATATTATGATTTAGGCAACGTGCCTGGGTTCGAGGCATTACAGAGTGGTATCGGAGCTAACGTTACACCTAGTGCACCGACTTGGTGATGTCTGGTCAAGTGGATCCCTAGGATTGAACAATAGAGAGTCGTGCACCTGAATTTTTGGTTGTTGTGTTTTGTTGTGCTAGCAGAAAGATGTCTTGCCGAGGCCGCAGTCGTGGCAAGGCCCCTGTACCCAACTCCGAGACGGGAGAGGGTAGTGCAAGAAGGGGCATGTAGCAATGCAGTGTTGGCACAGGAAGAGGAATTTTGACAGTGTAGTATGCTACAACTACGGGAAGTCCCGGCATTACCTGAAGGACTATCCCAGTTACCCAAAGCCAGCAGGAGATACGCCACGTCAGCTAACCAAGGGGAGAGTGTTCTCCATTGTTGCCCCAGATGCTGGTCCATCTGGAGATGTGGTAGAAGGTGAGAACTAGTACGGCTGTATGAGTTAAATCTTGTCCTGTAATAATGGATCCTATGTGTAATTAACACTATTTCTTATTATGATTATGGTTATAGTGTGTTGATTATAGGATCTTTTCTTGTGGCTGATCGGATGGCCCGAGTCTTGTTCAACTCTGGGAGTTCATTTTCTTTTGTCTTCGAGTCATTTGCTTCTGAGATCGAGACTAAACCAGCCAGGTTGGCGTTCCACCTAGATGTAGTCACTCCATTGGAAGAACACAGTCAAGCGTGGAGATATTTGAGAACGGTTGATATTCAGCTAGGGGATAGGAATTTTCAGGCCAGTTTGATCCTGACGGACATGCAGGATTATAATGTTATCCTGGGAATGGATTGGCTGGCACAACATTCAACCATGATAGATTGTGCTAAGAGAAGAGTTCTGGCAGAGTGTCCAGGCCAAGGCTGGTGTATGGTACAGGGCACCTGGTCGGGTGAACCTAGAAAAGTGATTTTTACTCTCAAGGCCTATCATCACCTGGCAAGAGGCTATGTGGACTATTTGGCCTGTGTGACAGTTTCTACTTCACATGTGGTCGATATTCAGGACCTACCAGTGGTGAGGGAATATCCCAATGTTTTTCCAGAGGAATTGCCTAGAATGCCCCCTCACAGCGAAGTGGAGTTTGTGATTGATCTGGTGCCGAGTTAGGTCCTATTTCCAAGGTTCCGTACAGGATGGCACCTATGGAATTAAGGGAGCTCCAAAATCAACTGTAGGAACTGATGGATAAGGGATTCATTCGTCCCGATGTTTCACCTTAGGGAACACCGATTCTGTTTGTTAAGAAGAAGGATGGTTCACTTCGGCTTTGTATAGACTACCGGATGTTGAACCAAATCACTGTGAAAAACAAGTATCCACTGCCTAGGATCGATGATTTGTTCGACCAGCTGCAGGGAGCATCGGTGTTTTCCAAGATAGATTTGAGATCTGGATACCATCAGTTGAGGATCAGTGAGCAAGATGTGTAGAAGACAGCCTTTCGCACCCGTTATGGACATTATGAGTTTTTGGTTATGTCATTCGGGTTGACGAATGCTCCAGCTACTTTTATGGACCTGATGAATAGGGTGTTCAGGCCCTATTTGGATCAGTTTGTGGTCATCTTCGTGGATGATGTTCTGGTGTATTCTCTAGATGTTCAAACTCACCGGAGGCATTTAAGGATCGTATTGGAGACGCTGAGGCAGCATCAGCTTTATGCCAAGTTCTCCAAGTGCAAGTTTTGGCTGGAAGAGTTGTCCTTCCATAGTCACATTATTTCAGAAGAAGGCCTCAAGGTAGATCCAGCCAAAGTGGAAGCTATGAGCAGTTGGGCCAGACCGAAGACAATAACTGAGATTAGAAGCTTCCTCGGCCTGGCAGGATATTATAGGAGATTCATCCAAGATTTCTCCAAAATTGCGGCACCATTGACCAGACTAACTAGAAAGCAAGTGCACATAGCTTGGGATTGGCAGTGAGAGGAGAGCTTCAATGAGTTGAAGGCTCGTTTGGTATCAGCCCCAGTTTTGACTTTGCCCTATGGGAGCGGCGATTTCACGGTCTACAGTGATGCCTATGGAACTAGTTTGGGGTGTGTGCTGATGCAGCATGGTAGGGTGGTGGCGCACGCCTCGTGCCAGTTGAAAGATCATGAGAAGAATTATTCCACCCATGATTTAGAGATGCTAGCTATTGTGTTCGCCTTGAAGATTTGGAGGCATTATTTATATGGCGAACAGTTTAAAGTGTACACAGTTCACAAGAGTCTGGAATACATCTTTACTCAGAAGGATTTGAACCTGAGACAGAGGCACTAGGTGGAGTATATTAAGGATTATGATTTCAGTTTTTCATACCACCCAGGGAAGGCAAACGTGGTTGCAGATGCTTTGAGCAGATGCACTCATGTCATGGCTAGTCTGATGATCCATGAATGAAAATTGTTAGAGGGATTAATGGAGTGCAGGCCACGAAGACAGTCTCAAGGAACTGCCAGAATGGTGTTGGCTAATTTGTCTGTTCTCCCGAGGATGATCGAGTCGATTGTCATAGCTCAGCAATATGATTCTTTTGTGTTAGATATCTGGAGGAAGCTGAAAGCTAGTAATGCCCCTCATTTTCCAGTTGGGGTAGACAGTGGGTTGAGGTACGATATGAGATTATATGTGCCTCAAATAGAAGAAATCAAGAACAGTTTATTAGATGAGGCCCACTGCTCTAGATACACCATCCATCTAGGAAACACCAAGATGTATAAAGACCTGAAGAGGAACATCTGGTGGCCTAGGATGAAGAGGGAGATTACTGAGTATGTGGTAAAGTGTGCAACTTGCCAGATGGTGAAAATAGAGCACCAGAAGCCCAGAGGGACTTTGCAACCTCTAGATGTTCCAGTGTGGAAATGGGAAAATGTGTCGATGGACTTTATGACGGGTTTGCCACGAACCCGAAGAAAGAATGATACAGTTTGGGTGATAGTGGATCGCCTTACAAAATCGATACATTTCTTTCTAATAAGAGTGAATCTTCCTTTGGCAAAACTTGCAGAGTTGTATGTGGCTGAGATTGTGAGATTGCATGGTGTCCCAGTGTCTATTATGTCTGACAGAGACACGAGGTTCACATTGAGATTCTGGGGAGCTCTGCAGGAGGCTTTTGGCACAGTACTGAATTTTAGCACTGCCTTTCACCCCTAGACGGATGGCTAGACAGAGAGGACCATCTAGACACTAGAGGATATGATGAGGGCCTGCGCCTTGGACATTGGTGGTAGCTAGGAGGATCACTTACCTCTGATTGAGTTTGCATATACTAACAGTTACCACGCTAGCATTGGTATGGCACCATATGAGGCATTGTATGGCAGACCCTACAAAACACCCACTTGCTGGAGTGAGGTGGGTGAGAGACAGTTAGTTGGGCCAGAGATCGTACAATAGTATGAGGGCAAGGTGGATTTGATCAGGAAGAGGTTGTTGTCTGCCCAGAACCGGCAGAAGAGTTATGCTGATAGGAGGTGGAGACCTATGGAATTCGAGATAGGAGACTTCGTATTCTTGAAGGTGTCACCAACCAAGGGTGTGATGTAGTTTGGTAAGAGAGGCAAGTTGAGCCCAAGATATATCGGACTGTACCAGATTACCAAGAGGGTTGGTGAGGTGGCATACAGACTAGATCTGCCTCTAGAGTTGGCAGGTGTGCACAACACCTTCCATGTATCGATGTTGAGAAAGTGTTTGGCTGATGCATCCCAAGTAATACCAGTGTAGCCAGAGGAGCTGTAGGAGGACCTGTCTATGCTTGAAAATGCAGTTTAGATACTGGAAAGAAAAGTGCAAGTCCTCAGGAATAAAGTGATCCCAATGGTGTTAGTTTAGTGGAAACACCATGGTACAAAGGAAGTTACCTGGGAACGTGAGGTGGACATCCAGAGACAATACCCCTACTTTTCTTATTAGAGATGAATTTCGAGGACGAAATTCTTTTAAAGGGGTAGGATGTGACATCTGGGCATGATTATCCATTTTTAATTGTAAACCATGTAATTAAGTGTAATATTGTATAAATGGTTTATTAATGGATAATCTGTTGTTTCTTGGATGTGTGGGCTTGTGGTTGGCTCTCTGTGCACCTGCTTGTGATTTAAGACCAAAGTAGAGTTCGGTTTGGAGATGCACAGTTGTCTCGATTTACGTGCCTGTCATTTCTCCTTTTCTTCTCTTTTTTTTCTCCACTCTTTTTCTTTCCCTCCCTCACGAGCCACTTGATCTGGTCTTCTTCATCTTCCCCTTTCCCCACCTGTGCCACTAGGAGATGCTGGCCTGTGTCGCCCTGTATCCTCCGACGTGATGGGTGGCTGGCGCCATGCGGGAGGAGGAGGGGAAGCTGGAGGGGCTGCAGTCGTGAGAGAGAGAGAGAGAGAGAGAAAGGAAGGGAGGTGCGCAAGCCAGAGGAGGAGAGCTCGGTGCGTAGGGTTCACCGGTGGGAGAGGCTTCACCGGGGAGCAAGGTGGCTCGCTGGAGTGTGGAAAGGTCGCTAGAGGGCTGAGCCAGGTACGTGACCCCTGTCCCTCCTCATTTTTTCCATGGTTTGAGCAAGTGAGCTAAGCGCATGAAATGATGAAAAATGTATGTAAAATCGTAGAAAAATAGTGGGATTGATGAGAATGAGTTGAAATGCATGAAAACCTAGATATCATGCGGTTTGGATTGAAATTGTAGGAATATGCAAGAGGGGTTTTGAAGTAGACTCAAGGGTCTACACCCCATGATTTATTGGCAATTTGTGATGTGTGTTTGGAAGGTCCAATTGAGGCTCCCACTTCCATCGATTTCGTCAACCGAAACAAAGGAATGCCCTGGTTGCGAGAAATTTGGTATATTGAAATCCTGATAGATTAAGCTAGGATACCTGGTTTCGGTAGGCTAAAATCATCCGATCGACCGAATCAGGGATTTTCAGTATACTGAAAATGTTCGACATACCGAATCAGGGATTTTCGGTATACCAAACCTGGTTTTGGTCTGTCGATTTTGCGCTGGCCCTGATATTCGTAAATATGAATATAAATGAAGGATAAAAGGTTTGTAAAGTATGTGTTACTGATGTTTTCCCCATGTAAATGGCATGGAGGAATGTGGAACCCAAATAAGTAGATTTGGGCATGGTTTGGATTTTAGACCCAATAAATAAATAAAATGGCTAATTGTGTGTGGTTTTGGGCATGAGACCCAATCGTGATTTCAAACACATGGTTTTCATGAATTGAGTTGGGACCCCAATGGAGGGTCAGATGTTGCATGGAAACAGATTCCTGCAACCAAAAGAATGGAAATGAAGATGGTTTTGAAAAGGAAAACTTAATGAGTTTTGAAAATGGAACACTACTAATGTATTGAGGAACCACGGGGGTTGGTGTCAACAATGTGGTAGGAGTATGAGGCTCCAATGAAACCAGTTGCCAGACACGACTGTGGTTGCCGAGCTTGAGAGTGTAGGCTGAGCCTGGGTCATTGTACCTAGTTGTTCGGGTCACTAAGCTCGTGACGGTGTAAGCTGAGCTTAGGTTATTGAACCTAGTTGTTCGGGTCACCGACGGTGTAGGTTGAGCTTGGGTCGTTGTACCTAGTTGTTCAGGTCACCAATGAGGCATCGGACAAAGACGTATCCCCGTGCATATATGAAAGAAATTGAGGCCAGTTGGCCAGGACGGTGGCATCCCGCATGGGGAATTTCACTGCGGTAGTGTAGGGAGGTAGGGGATGATATCCTCACCTACTGCTTGTGTGCCTGGTTATCCCTGATTACGGTAACATCAGTAAATAAAAGTGGGAATGAATAAGGAAAGAATGTGATTTTGAGAAATAAAAGGAATGTGGTTTGTTTGGGATTGGACTTATGAATGGTCCTAAAATCCTAGAATAAAATGAGAATTGTGTTTTAACCAATTACCAACCAGTATTTATTATTTTGGTTTTGAGCCCGAGAGGCATTGTGCTTTAGGCAGGATCTGGTCAGTGATATGAGTTTTGAAAGTGGTTATGGTCATGGAATGAAATCCCAAGCAACAAAATGAAACATGAGTTTTGAGAAAGAATATGGTTTTGGAAACGATTTCTAGATATTTTAAAAGAAAAAGAAAACTAAGTTTTATAAGTTAAAAGTCAAGTTTTTGGCTTTTCGCTGGATTTCATTGTTTTGTGATTGGGGCACGTACTGGGTGACTTAGATGTCATTCAGGCGTGCTTGTTTGGATTTCAGGTGCAGATCGTATGCAGTTGAGTTCCAACGCTGGAGTTGGAGCTTCTAGCCGTACATTGTTTCCTAGAGGTAAGCCTTAGTTACAGTTATTTATTTTTACTGTAATTAGTGTAAATTTACTTATGATACTATGATTTAGGCAACATGTTCGGGTTCAAGGCGTCACAATAATAATGGATTGAATGTTGCTTTGGGCTAGGAATCAATATGGAAATGGTTTTTTTCCTGATTTGTGCTGAAAGATTTGTTAATGAACTTGAGGTTTTAAAAATAAAAAGAAAAAAAAGATTTGAAAATAGCATCTTCTACCAATTTTACCGAATTGTGTGTGTGGCTTTTCGAAGATTGTGTTTTCTTTAGGCTTTCTCACATATGGAGTTTTGTCTATCCATTTGTTGTTGATGTTCTTGAGGCACGTACTGGGTGACATTCTTGTCACTCACACATGGTTTTCTTTTGCCTTGTCTCAGGTGCTTAGGAGGAAATGCAGTCTTGTTTGGTGTAGCACTTTCGCCGCACACAGGTCTAGGTGTTTGGTTTTATTTATTTAATTTTGTTGATTTACATTTAATTACTTTCTTTATGTAGATTCTTTACTGTTGTGTAGCGCGGGGACGTAACAAAGTGGTATCAAAGCCTAGGTTCACTGAGTGCCCCAGCTTAGGGTGTCCGGCACTATGTCTTTTGTTAGACTGCACGATTTGCATGAGATCATAGCACTTGACTTGTATATTTGCTTATTTGCTTGCGGTGGTAGCAAGATGCCACCTCGAGGTGGTGGCAGAGGCAGGATTACCGCAGCAAGTTCTGGTGAGGAGCAGAACAATGGTTAGGGAAGCATTTGGCAAGAGCTGAGTCACATGATGTAGGGATTTGCTCAGACCTTCGTCAGGAACAACACAGATGGTACCAAGGAAGACCCTTGGCTTAAGTAGTTCCGTCGTTTGAGCCTACCGACTTTTGATGGAAAAGGCAAGCCAGAAGATTGTGAAACCTAGATGCTTCAGGTTGAGAAGGTCTTGGAGGACATAGAGTGCACAACTGAGAAGTGGGTCAGATTGGCTACCTTTCAGTGTAAGAGAGACGCTAACCAGTGGTGGAGAGCCACCCGCCGCATGAAGTTCCTTAACGCTGACTTACTGATGATCTCGTGGGAGGATTTTCGGGAGGGCTTCTACGAGAAGTATTTTCCAAAATATGAAAGAGATCGACTGGACAGGGAATTCAGAAACCTGAAGCAAGGTAGCATGACTGTAGTTGAATATGAAGCGACTTTCACTAGATTGGAGACTTTCTCACAGACATTTGATACCAAGAACTGCAAAGCCATGAGGTTTGTGGAGGGACTGACTCTAGCACTCAGGTCGAGGCTCTTAGGCTACGAGCACCCCACTTTAGCTAGGATAGTGGAATTGGCGGTTCGCTATGAGGAGGACCACAAGTTGTTTCTGGAAGATCACCCCAAGGGAAAGGGGAAGGCGTTTGCTCCACGGTCTTTCACTTCTGGGAAGCGGAGCTCAGGAAGTTCTGAGAGCTCTAGGAAGAAAAGGATGGAGCGTGCTGAGTCTGTGGCTGGGGGAGGAAGAGCAAGATATAGTTAGACTGGTGGTAGTAGTGGCCCAAAAAAGAAGAAATCTTGTTTTATCTGTGGCTACCCAGGGCATGTAGCAGCACAGTGTCACCATTAGTAGTGGAATCCAGAGAAGATGGTCTACTACAATTGTGGAAAGTCTGGGCACATTCAGCGAAATTGCCCTGATCCTGCTGTAGACACCCCAATTTTCCTAATTTTGCAGGATGAAGATGTGGTGGCTGAGCTTGAACCCTGGTTGAGCCCATTTGGGCCCACAAGCCCATCTTAGGCCCATTTGACTTCATGGAGGCCTTTTTAGCCCATTTGGTCCATTTGGGCCCACCTAAACCTAATTGGGCCCATGGGGGCCCACAAGGCCCACATAGGCCCATGGAGGCCCATGAAGCCCATGAAGCTTACAATAACTCAGCCCACATTCTTCTTTCTCTCTCTCAAATCAACATCTCATTTTCTTTATTTTCCAAAGTTTTCCAATTAAATTCCCAAAACATCACCAAGTCAAAGAGAATTCACTGATTGAACCCATCTTCTTCTTCACCCATCTAATTTTCCTGGTTCAGCCTCAAGTCCTCCCCTACTGAGTTCAGCCCAGCTCGAGCCTCATCAGTCCAGCATCACAAAGCAGCCAAGGGGACAGGAGGGGACAGTGGTTAGGGAATGTTGGTTGGTCTGTTTATCTGAGTGCCCAGTTTGTTGGAGGAGTGGGCCAGGCCGTTACGAGTGGGAGCTTTCTGTTACAGAGTTTGTTGGGTCGCCGGATTGTTGGGTTCACCTATATAAAGAGGAGGCCACACACAGACCGTCACACCCCTAGACCACTCGAGAGAGAAAACTGAGAGCGAGAGAGAGAGAACCAGAGTGCTAGAGCGAGGAGAGCACAATAGAGGAGCAGAGAGCCAGTGTCGCTCCCAAGGCTCCGGTGAGGTGTCTCCAATCAGGTACACGCTTCTGACCTTCCTAAATTATCTGAATATAGATTTCTAGGCCTTTTCCTCTCTTCCTGGAGCGTTTCCAAGGGATCCAGAGTGATCCCTTGGCTAACGGAGCTCCACCGTGCCCCGCCATCGCCACACTCCGGCGATAGAGGTTGGGGGGGGGGGGGGGGGGGGGGGG
>JAMKQA010020034.1:0-38252 GCA_024699735.1 Posidonia australis
TGTAAAAGACATTTAAATGGAGTTTAAATCTGTTTTTTCCATTTTTTGAATAATGATTCTTGGCATCTTCTGCCTTTCAAAGTTGACCTGAACCTTTATTAAAAAAGCCTTCTCGATCATTGCAAATGCTTTCATTAATAGATAGCAATGATTATGGAATGAACATGGAATACTGAAGTTTTCTTTTTGATGTTAGGAATATTAAAGGGTTCACTAACTCTAAAACAACCAGTTAGTAATGCAACTAACAACATACAACTGCTTAAGAATTGGTGTTTGATTAAACAAGATTGGTTGTCGGTTGATTTATAAAAGGCATCAACAGAATATAATGTAAAAATAATTAAATAAATCATGCAAACGATTAAGAAGATAATTGCAAGGTTACCTGTAGAATATTATTCTTTGAGGTTTTTGTCCAATTGCTTTGTTGATTTTCAAAAAGAACAAGATAAATAGCCACAATAATATATAACAACACCAATAATACATAAACTGTACCATAATAGTAAACAACCACAAAAAGTGTGACATTAATACATGATCCACAAAACAGTAGCAACAACAAAACAGAAACACTTTAGATAATATGACATGATTCATAATATCAAGAAAAAAGAAAATCGTCAGTTTACCATACAAATAAAGCATGATCCAAGAGCCGTATTTACATGATACAAAGAGAAAGAAGTAAACTAAGTTATACTTATACAACTATAATTTTATATTAAATGACAACTAAAATACAAATATTATATGAAAAGTTAATACTAGAACTCATCCTCCATCGTATCAGACTCTACTTGTTCTATTCCTTGTAGCTCAATAAGATCACTTTGTTGATGCCTTTAAAGAACTAGCATCGGTAGGTGACATGATCTGAATCATATGATCACTTATTGATGCCTTTGAAGAACTAGCATCAATATCCTGAAATGACATACAAGAATCTGATCCATCAATTGCTTCAGCTTTCAACCAATCTTGTGCACATATCAAAATCTCTACCATATCCGGAGTCAACCTACTCCTGAATGAATCAACAACTCGACCACCAGTACTAAATGCAGATTCAGATGCCACTGTGGTCTATGGATACTTGGATTCCAAAAACATCTCTAGCCATTACCCCATGCACAGGAAATCGCCCCACATTTATCTTCCACCAATCCAAGACATCAATTTTCTTTCCATTGATGTCTTTCCATCGTAAAACCTTCTCTTCCAAGTAATTTTCATACTTTGTTTTCTGTGGTTCAACTTCATCAGCAATAACCTGTTCATATTTACTTTTTCTTTTCTCATCACAATGTTCAATAACATTTTCTATAGCCAAAACTTGATTCTCATCATTTTGAAACTTGATAGAACATGCATAGGCAGAAAAACAATTTTTTATTACACTTGCAATCCCATCAACTTGCTTTTGGTATTCATTTCCATATATTCCCTTGAAGTAGACTCCAATGGCACGCATTTTATAACATGGATCTAAGAAACAAGCCACAACTAAAATATTGTTGTAAATTTTCTAATACTTATCAAATTTTGATTTCATAGCAAGTGACATGGCAACAACAACTTCATCAGAACTTTTGTCCCATTCTAAAAGAAGCAACTGAATTTCACAAAATACCTCAAAGAATAAATTTGAAGTAACATAACTAGAACTAGATAATAATTCAGTAGCATCATAAAAATGATTCAAACATTCACTCAACATTTGTATGTAAGTCCATTCATTATCTTCGGGGCAATGAGTGTAATTTGAATATTTGAATCCAAATCTCTTAAAAACTGTCTTATACTCCAATGCACTAACTAGGATTAAATAAGTAGAATTCCATTTGTAATGCAGTTTCTAAAAAGCTTGCTTCCATTTGAGGAGAACAAGTAACATACTTCACACTTAATTGAACCTTTTCAATAGACTTTGCAATCACTTTGAGACCATTTTGCATAACAAGATTTATTATGTGAGTTGCACACCTTACATGAAAAAATGTATCACCACAGAGAAGAGATTCACAAAGTCGATTTTTTGACATGTTTAATAGCAACATCATTTGCTTTATCATTATCTACTGTTATTGTCATAAGTTTCTGATCAACGTTCCACCCAAGCAAACGATTAAGAAGACGATTGCATATGTCAAAACCAGTGGATCCATGTACATTAAAGAAACTAATGATCCTTTTCTACAACTTCCAATTATTATCAACAAAATGAGTAGTGATGCACAAATAAGATTTGTTTTGTGTAGATGCTGTCCACTTGTCCATTGTAAAGCTAATTTTGCAATGAAGTTTACCAAACAACTCATACAAAATTTTCTTCTCATCATTATGAATAGAAGTGCAAAATTTTGAGATAGTTGTGTGACATGGTATCTTATGTGTAGGACGCGGTGAAATTAAGTATTCTTGCATTCTTAGATGTGAGACTATATTAAAAGGATATTCATGCACAATGATAGCCTTTGCAAGTAAAATCTGACTCTTTTTGTCATCAGAAACAAAACTTTTAAGCATAGTACTTCCATTTGATTTTGTGACAGTAGCATTTAGGAGTTGTTGACTTACATCAACCTGAAATCTTCTTAGACATCTTTTGGTATGGTTATGCAAGTGTGTTGTGCCTTTTGTACTAGAATGCTCTCTTTCAACCTTGCAATACTTACACACAGCATATAAAACTTGCACTTTTACTTTTTCACCATTTTTTTCAATTTCAACATCCTTATAGACTTTATCATAATAATTCCATACATTAGATGTGTGACTTTTGCTTTTCTAGTTTGAAGCTACTGTTTTTGTGGCAGTTAGGTCCTCAATAAATTGTTCAGAACCTTGGGTGGAAGGATTACTTTGTGCAAGTGAACTCATGATACCTAACAATTATATGTGTAAAAATAAGTCACAACATAAAAGAAATTATATGTAAGAAATTCACAAAGTCACAACATATAAACAATTATATGTGTAACAAATAAGAAAAAATGGAAAAAAGACAACATCTAAATTACTACACTACCCATTATATTTTAATGAATTACTACCTTTATCAGAAAAAACAAAAAAGACAATATTTGAGATTCCTTTTAGTGCTAGTTATCTGATTAGAGGACAAATGAACTTATGGAAGAAAAAAACAACATATAAACTTGAACATCTGAGCTTATGGGAAAAAAACAGAAAAAAACATCATCAAAGCTTACTAATCAACAAGATATCATGACATCCTTAGTTCCTTACCAATTTACAATATAAGCATATGTAATTTCACTATTTCAAACATGATAATTACAAATTTAATGTTTAATTTCAGACATGATAATCAACAAGATAATTTCAGACATGATATCATGGCATCCTTAGTTCCTTACATATTTATATATAGAAGAAATATTTACATATTTAGTTCCTTACATATCCTTAGTCCCAACTATATTTATATCATACCTAACAATTATATGTGCATGATAATCAACAAGGTTTAGGCTACCTTCCTGTCGGCGTGGAGTGGTAGACGAGAAGGGGGCCGACTGGTGGACGAGAAGGGGGTCGGCCGTCAGAGTCGACTGGTGGACGAGAAGGGGGCTGGTCGTCGGCGTGGAGTGGTAGATCTGCAGAAGAGAGGAGGGGCCGACCGTCTACGTGGCGAGGGAGGGCCTGTCGTCGGCGTGGACTGGCGGAAGAGGGGGGTGGGCCGTCGACTGGTGGATGAAAGAGGGGGCCGGGCGTCTGCTTGGTGTGGCGGAAGAGAGGGGATCTGGGATCAGTGATCGACGTCGAGTGGTGAAAGAGGGGGGAACGGGATCAACGATCAACGGAAGAGGGCGGAAGAGAGGGGAGAACGGCGATCGGTGTCAAGTGGCGGAAGCTAGGGCTTTTTTCGTGGAGATGGGAATCAGGAGATGTTTGTACTGGTGTTAGAAACATAGATAAGTATATATATATATATATATATATATATATATATATATTATAATATAAATAATTAACATTAGTTTATTTACATTGTTAAATGTTAATCTATTATACACTTATACACTTAATCACTTAATAACACTTATACACTAATATTGTTATACAGTTTATATATATAAATAAATAATTAAATATATATATTATAATATTAATACGAATATCCGTATCCGTTCAAATTGAAAAATCCATATCCGTATCCGTATCCACCCCGAAACGGATATGGATACGGATTTTTTACGAATATATCATATCTGTTTGCACCCTTAGTGATTAGAGACCTTCAATGGCTTCCACAGTGGAGGATCGACGGTAGCGGGCGACAGCGACGTTCTCCGACCACAGGAGGCCAAGGAAGCCTCTCTTGAGCGATGGGGGCTCAGGGAGGAGGGAGATGGAGGAGAGGCCACAGGTTTCGCGCGGTGGTGGTGAACCCACCATCGGAGAAGGAGGAGACGGTGTGCAGGGCGTGCTAACTCCGACGAAACACACCTGGAGGACTCAATAGGCCCAACAGGGCTAAAGGAGCAAGATTTGAAACTAAAAAGAGGGGAAAATACCTAGGGATGGTCGCTGTCTCTCCCGACGAGGCTTGACGATGACGTTCTCTGGTGGGTTGCTCTGATAACGGAGGCTTGGGGTTCTGGTTGCAAAGGGATTGGAGGAGGAGGCTTTGAAGGTCGTGGTTCTCTGGATTTTAGACGCCAGTTGGGTTTCAAAAGGCCTATTTGTTATAGTCGACGATGAGGTGCTTTATACGCCGACGCCATCCTCCAACACCGTCGATTCTTCTCTCCAGTGGATAAGGGTCGTTGGATTCCAGAGGTGCGTTGGAGGGGGCTGTCAGGGTTTGCTTGAGATCACGCGGGGACGGATGTTGCAGAGGATTGGCGCTGGAGATTGCGGAGTCTGTTGCCGGAGAAGAGGGGGCCTGTCGTCAGAATTATTTTCCATTTTTCCTAAGTTTCCAATTGAGAGGGGGAATGGTGCATTGGGCTTGAAATGAGCCTACGAGGTGGGCTTTGGGATTTTTAGGGTTTGGGTTTTAATTTTCAGGGTTTTTTGATTAGGTTTTAGAGGTTTTGCATTCCATTTAATTTAGGTTTTTGTGGTTTTTATTATTTTAGGATTTTTGTGATTTTAATTAGGGTTTTGGGTTTCATTATTTTAGGTTTAATTAAGTGAATTTAATTAGGATTTTATTACTTTAAGTTTTATTAAGTGATTTTGAGCTTTATTATTTCAAGGTTTTTGTGATTTTAATCAGGACTTTGGGTTTTATTATTGAAGTTTAATTAAGTGATTTTGATTAAGGTCTTTTTGGATTTTATTGTTTTAAGGTTTTTGTGATTTTAATTAGGGTTTTAGGTTTAAATGGATTAAGGCTTTGGGTTTAAGTTTTAAATTTGAATTTTCTTTACTTGATTTAACTAATGGTTTAATTCGAATCTTGATTTGATTGGTTTTTACTTAATTTGTGTTTGTATTAGGGTTTTTACTTAATTAGATTTAATTTTTAATGGATTTTATTGGGTTTTACTTAATTTTGATTGTAATTAGGGTTTTTACTTAATTAATTTGAGTTTTTAAATGGTTTAAATAGGTTTTACTTGATTTTAATTTTAATTAGGGTTTTTACCTGCAGCCAGGTGACTGCAAAATCAGAGTGTCTACAGTATAACAGACTGAAGTCATAATCATTGATGTACTCCATCTAGCACCTCTATCTTAGATTCAGATCCTTCTGAGTACTTCAGACTCTTGTGATCTATATATACCTCAAATTGTTCGTCGTACAGATATTGCCTCTAAAATTTCAAAACGAACGCAATAGTTGTCATTTTTAAGTCATAGGTGGGATAGTTCTTCTTATGATATTTTAATTGACGCGAAGCGTACGCCACCACCCTACCACACTGCATCACCATACACCTTAAGCTGATCCCACATGCATCATTATAAACTATGAAATCGCTACTCTCAAAAGGCAAGGTCAAAACTATGGTTGAAACAAGACGAGTCTTTAATTCATTAAAGCTCTCCTCGTACTACCAATCTCAAGCAAAGTACACTTTTTTTCTGGTTAATCTCATCAACGGTGCAACAATCTTGGAGAAATCCTAGATGAATCTCTAATAATATCCTCCTGGAATAATCTGCAATCATCTTCGTAGCGACTTATAAGCTCAATGACATCCGCTAAGGTCTGATATCTGAAACCAATGACTCTGGATTTCAGTGTTGATTAAGCAATTTAACAAATTTTTTGGCTTTATTCTTCTCAGTGACAATAGCCTCGGAGAACTGCTCTAATCTAAGAAAAGACGACCTATACTCAGCCACAATCGAGCTTCCCTACTTCAAGTTTCGGAATTCCTTATCTAGCTTGTCCCTCTCATACTCGAGAAAGAACCTCTCATAAAACACCTCTCGAAACTCCTCCCAAGAGATCATCAACAGGTCCACACTCAGAAACTTGGTGCGGTACGTAGTCCACCAATAATTTGCAGCATTGTTGAGCTGAAATACTGCGATACAGACCCACTTCTTGGCTGGACATTTGATCCCTTCCAAGATCATCTCTACCTTCAATAATCAAGCTTCACACTCCTCCGGTATGCGACGCCCATCCAGAGTCGGTGCGTCCAGTTGCTAAATTACATGACTCACGGGTCTCTTTTTGCCTTATTCTTGTTACTGTTGCCAAAGGATTGGGTGAAATCTTGTATTATCTCGCCAAACTCTTACTGCATGTCCCTCCAAACACTATCCTCCTCCACCTCTGAGTAGAACATTGGGGCCTTGCCGCGACCACGGCCTCTACGCGACATCTCCTTGCCGTCACAAACAAACAACAAGAAGTCAGGTGCAAGACTCTCTACTCATGTAGTTCCACTTAGCCACAAAGACCATACATCACTAAGCTAGTATACTGGATGTAATTTAGGCTTTGATACCACTCTATAATGCCCCAAATCCGATTACGTTACCTAAACTATAGTATCATAAGTAATTACAATAATTACAACATAAATAAAATAACTACAAGGACTCATCCTTCAGGAACTATGTACGGTCAGTGACTCCAAACTCGAGCACCGAAACTGGACTACACTTTAACCTGCATCTGAAAATCAAACAGAGCATGCATGAGTGATATCTAAGTCACCTACTACGTGGCCCACACATATGCACACACGAAACCACAACAAAAACAATAAGGAAATACAAGTCTCGATTATTACAAAACATGGTTCCAAAATCAACTTCAAAACATTCTTTTCCCTTCTTTTTTTTGTAAATATTCGAAAATTTCTATCTAAAACCATGCTCTTTCAAAACCACATTTTTTTCTCTCAATTTTATGCATTTTCAAACCTTTTATGTTACCTAAGAAACCTACATTCTTGACCAGATCCAACATAAAAACATAAGGCCTCGTAGGACTCCAAACAAAACCACATACATTGGCTAGCAACTGGTTTAAATCACAAATCTCATTCTTTGATACAATTGGCTAAAATCTTAAGTCAAACAATAAATCTAAATGTAGCTCAAACCACACATTATTTGTTCACTTTGCTTACTTAGTGTTACCTTGATCAGAGGTAATCGGACACACAAACAGTTGGTAAGGACACCATTTCTCCTACCTCCCTACACTGTTGTAGTGAAATTTCCCATACAGGAGGACATTGCCTCGACCGATAGGCCTCAATTTCAATTCTATAAGCATGGGAATACGCCTTTTCTGACATCCTTTTAGTGACCCAAACACCTATGTTCACATACCCAGACCCAGCTTATACCTTCTCAAAACTTGATAACTACGGTTGTATCTAACAATCGATCTTGTACCAAATTACCTACACCAAACCTCGTGGATCTGCACAGGCAACGACGGTCGTATCTGACAATCAGTTCCATTAGAATCTCGTACTGCCACCATAGTGTTGACACCCAATCCACGTGGCTCCTCAACACACATTCATTTTCTTTTCAAAACATATAGTTTTTCTCTTTTTAAAACCATAATTCATTTTCTTATAATTACAGGAAATCACTTCCTTGCAAACCTGAAAATTCATGTAAACCACATAAATTGCAGGAAATCTCCCTTCACTTGGGTCTCAAGCTCTAAACAACATATATTCGTGTATTCACATTTTTTATTAGGTCCCATACCCAAAAGTTACATAAAATCACCTCATAAGTCATTTCCATGCATTTAATACATTTATCATGTATTTATCAACATTTTACAAAGTATTAATCAATATGGGTCTGGTTTTTGATTTGGTATACCATATAGAGTATTGGTCAACCAAAAATCTCTGATTCGGTCGACTGAAATCTCTTGATCGTCTGAATCTCTATTAGTATATCAGTTCTCCTGTCAGAACGGTCGACCGAACTTAGTCGGTCGTCCAAAAACTCCTGATTTGGTCGATCGAATCCTTTCGATCGTCCAAATCAGTGGTTCAAGGAACATAATTTGAAGCATTTTGGCATACCGAACCCAATTCGGTATGTCATTTTCTGCGATTGCAGAAAACAACCTCCAACCCATGTTGTCTCTTCTCTCTAAAATGAGAATGAGGGGCGGACCTAACTAACATTCCTCATAAATCACGAATAAAACACGGGGTGTTGACACCTCCAAGAGTACTTCAAAACCCATCAATCTATTCACAAAACCATTAAGCATGTTGTTCTATAGAAAATCTCGAAGGCACAAAACACATATAGAACCACTATAGCAAGCATGAGGAAAATTCGTATAAATCCATGAAAATTCATCCTAACCACAAGATCTCCACACATTCTTGCCATTCATTACATTTCATGCATTCCTATCATTTTTCCATGATTTTACATGCTTTATTCATCATTTTCGTGCATTTGGCCCATTTTCCCCAAAAACAGAGAAATGGAGGAAGAGATGGGTCACGTACCTTGCTCGACACTTTGGCAACCAACCCTCACCCCGACGAGTCTCTTCTCACCTCCGGTGAAGCCTCTCCCCACCGATGGCTGCGCACACAAGGCTTCTCTCCTCCCAGGCACCAATTCCACTTCCCCCTCTCTCTCTCTCTCGTTTGCCACTACCTTCTCCTCCCTCCATCTTCCCCTTCTATTTATCTCCTCCTTGAATCCCATCAGCCACCCTCCGCTTGAGCTAATAGTGGAGGAGATGAGACGAACACGGGGTCGACTATGGAGGCACAGGTGGTGGGGGAAGGAAGAAAAGAGAGGAAGAAGATGGGCACATGAATCGAGGAGCATTGTGCTTAGGTTGACCAAGATTTAGCCTGGGTTCCACACACACAGGCACAACATTAGAAACCACACAATCAGAGACCAACATTCAGCCACACCTAGAAAGAGACACAAGAACACCGGAAATATCAGATTATACATTAATAAATTATTTTCAAATATTACAATTAATTTTATGGTTTACATTAATTGGATAATTAAACCTAGGTGTTACGATGGAGCCCTTCCTTCTCTCCTCTGTCATCGAGATAGTCCAACCCACAACCGACGTCGGAACCAGACCAAAGACGGTAAAGGACATGAAGAGAGTTTTGAATGTTTTTCTTGTTGTAAATTACACTCCATTTCCCTCTAGATCCATTCTTCTAATCCTCTACCTCTTCAAGCCTCAAAAGGAGCTCATCGGCCTCTAACAAAGTCGATTGACAAGAGCTCCGGCAAGGTGGACGAGCAGAGGAATCCAGAGCTCGAATTTGAAATCTAACTGCATGATTTTGTGTCTATCACTTTATTCTTGCCTTTCGTATACGTCTTTCTCATCTCCTATACTTCATTGAGACTCCACGAGGCTCATCAACTATCGTTGACGTGCTCATTGATGAGGTGGACAGAGAGACGAATCAGTGATGCTGTAGATCAATTTAAATGCATGAATCTTCGTCTTCTCTCTTGTTCTTGCTTCCCTGGTGTTTTCATCGAGTCAGACGTGCATCATCAGAGCTCCACAGAGATCGTCAGACCTTTGCCATCGCCGTCCGATATGCTCTCAGGCGAGCTAGGTGGAGAAGACGATCCAGTGTCTCATGTAGTGATATAACTACGTGAACATATTCCTCACGTTGCATACTTGCTTTTCAAATTGAGTTTTAAGTTTTTTTTACTTAAATCTAGTTATGTTTTTATCATAGTTTGTTAGCTAGACTGGTCAAAGGTCACACGAATCTCGATGGTAGATTATGTCGACGAATACACACAACGAATAACTGGCGCGAATGCAATTCACCGTTATATCTGATGAGTTTGTTAGATGGTTATAACTAACGAGAATTGTTGACGTGGGATCCAAGATCCAGATAGTTGCAAAGCTCTTATTTGTTTTCTTGCTTTGGTTTTCCTTTGGATTTCTGAGCACTATTTGATTTCTACTGTACGTTTTCCACATTGCATCTACATTCATCGTACAAGTGTGTACATTAATTGGCCACTTTATGCCTATATCACTTTACTTGAATCAGTTTTTGTTTCTTACATTGTGTTTCGTGGTATCTTTTCGTATTGTGATTTGATTTCCGATTTCTCCATTGCCCAAAGACGTACATTAATTGACATGTAAATGTCTACATTGACCCTAATGTAGATTATTTTCCATTTTTGACTTTCACAAACATTTTTTAGTTCTCTGCTATTTTGCACGGGTTTTTTTCCAAGTATTTATGATTTCTACATGATTTTCTTTCATCGTCCCAGGACTTACATTACTCGACATTTGCAATACCTACATCTTCCTTTAGATTGCTTCCTTTATTATTTCTCTCATTTTGAACAGTTTTCCTTGAAGTTTTCACGCCTGTTT
Organism: Posidonia australis; assembly: GCA_024699735.1. Taxonomy (NCBI): domain Eukaryota; kingdom Viridiplantae; phylum Streptophyta; class Magnoliopsida; order Alismatales; family Posidoniaceae; genus Posidonia; species Posidonia australis. Next base: position 10,841 of record JAMKQA010020034.1, read on the forward strand.
CTCACATGTGCATTGGCATGGTTTTGAGCATACATTTTAGGGTTAAACAAGTAAGCATTAACATTATGCCATAAGCGAGCGATAAGACAAGAAAAATCAATTTATCGGACATATGAGGGTGCCTAACACTTTTCTCTATGTGTAACAAAAATCTTTACCCCTTTCTCTAGCCTACGACGACCAATGTGTCATATTCCATTGGCACGAAGCATACATTTGCATTATTCGCATTCATGCATACTTTCTGCCTGTGATTTATCACATTCCGGTTTTCCTCGTCATTCTGTTAAAAAACTAGATGATGACTCTTTTTCCTTATCATTTTCTGTCTTTATTTGATGTTTTCAAGTCGAGTGTCTTTTTTTAGATTCATCATCTTCGTTATGACCTTATCGGAATTCTCCGTATGCTTCCACGCACAAGGAGTCAGGTGATTCCGCTGACATGGTCACAGTATACATTGTAGAAGTGGTTTTAAATGAATCTAGAGTATTAAGGTAGATTGCATGCATTGTTATTCTTGTTATTTAGTTATATTTGGACCCCATTTATGAGTTGATTAGGATGCAAAAGGATTTTAAAGGGAATTCCTTAGAAACTAGTATTTTCTATGTTAGACGCTACGATGGGTAGCGTCCAATGTTAGACACACCCCATGTAGCATCTAATACCTTAAAACTACATTTGGTTCTCTTTTGGTAAAACAAATTAATATGATGGTATAATGACTTAGGTTTCCCCTTAAATGGTCTAGATAGACACTAAGGTTAATGATTAACCTTAAGATTAAATATTTGTTAATAATTCTATGGTGTACTAAGTTATATGCTTAAAAGCACCATTTGGTGTGTTGAACGCTAGGGTTCGTAGCGTCCAATGTTGGACATAGGGCAATCTACGTCCAACAACTTGAATCCAAAACTCAAGGTTCTGGGTTTGGTTTGAGATGATGTTTGGCCTTGTAGTTATATGGAACTTCAAAGCTTTTGTTTTAGCTTTGATGTGGTTTGTTCTAGGTGAATTTTATACCCAAAAGGTGTGTTTTCTCTTCAGCTTTTGTTTTGTGTGTGGTTTTCGTTGCGTAGTTTTAGTCTAACAGAGGAGCTATCCAGGTCGTGTTTCGAGTCCCTTTTTGTTGGTATGTGATTTCAAAGGGTTTTCAACATGATTTGAGAAAAATATTGAATATTTTGGAAATGAATTTTCCCAAAGGATTTGGAAAAAAGATACAAAGTTTCTTGACTTTTGGTAGTGACTTTCTGTGCAATGTTTGTGATGCTTTCAAGATGATTTTCGAAATAGTTTCCAAAAGAATTTGGGAAAAAAATGCATAATTTATAAAAGCTTTTGGAAAATAATTTCCAATATTTTGAGGGATCAAAAGACCAAAGTTTCTGACCAATTGACTAGGGACAATCGGTACCTTTAGATGGATGAGAGTCAGTTGCCTAGGATGAGGTTCATGATTTTTCCATAATTTTGTAGGAGCCACAAAGACTAAAGGATCGTATTCACGGACCAAGGATAATTGATACCTTTAGAGGGTTAAGTATGAGTTCGAGGTCATGATTGTCGAGTTAGGTGTCGACAAAGTCCGAGTTCGAATTCCTAGGTAGCCTACACACAACATTGACAGGGTTTAGGATTCGAGTCTCTAGATGGCTCAGACGTAGAGTTGGTAGGGTTCATGGTTCAAGTTCCAAGACAACCCATGTACAATGTTGATAGTGTTCGAGGTTAAAGTCCCCAGGTGGCTTGACTTAGGACGTTGAGAGGACATACCTTGTGTAGCCTTTTGAGGGTTTTTCGAGTAAGATCTAGGACAGAAAACTCCTATACAGAGTGGTCTTACTACAGTAGTGCAACATAGTTAAGGTTAGAGTTCCTATACAGTTGCTTGTGGCTGGTCGTTCGTTTGTAATTAGAGTGACAAGCGTGAGTTGTGGTTTTGAGCTTTAATTCAGGTTTTTAGGCTCTAGTCTAAAGAAAACCTTGGTTTTGAGACACAGTTTATGCTGGCTTTTGAGATGTGACTTTATACTAGTTCTTGAACTTGCTTTGGCGTAAAGTAGCTATTCCAAGAGTACATGAAGAGTTTTCAAAAGATGTACATGTTTTGAAAGAAAAGAAATAAATAGTTTTGAAAAGTATATTTTAAAGGATTTATGCTTGTGAGACAATAGTAGATTGTCTTGTTGTGGTCTATGGTTTGAGATGTTAGTTTTAAGACGTGTTCTTGTGGCAAATCTTAAGTTATGAGAGATCTGAGTTTCTTTTTAGTTTTTAGAGGATTTCTCTTAATGCACGTCGTAATGAGTGGGTGCATTGTATTTTTGGTGATTTAAATTTTTACATGAAAATCCATGTAGAGATTTTGTATTTTGGGATTTCTACTTTAGGTATAGGATAATTGAGGTCATACTGTTCTTAGCGTGGTTTTTGAGTTTGATTTTCAATTTTATTTGTTTCAGTTTTGTTTTGGGTGAGTGTGTGCAGAGTGACTTTCCCAATAGTCACTCATGTAGTCATGTGTGATATGTTTTGGTCTTGTTGTTTCGCAAATGCAGGTGTAGCAGTGAGACATTTACTAGTGTATATAGATAGCATTTGGTAATGATTATTTCCTATAGGAAAAAATGAAACCAATTTTGCACCAATGTAAATATTGATTTGCAATACAAAAATCAATACCAAGGGAGAATGTTAGGAATGTTTACCTCCTTCAATGGTGAACAGAGAATACAACTAAAACAAGAGAGGACAACATAGATCTTAACATTGGTGAAAGCATAGTTACAAGAGAATACAAAAGATGGAAGACAAGAGGAGAATATAGGGAAAAGAGGAGGACGATTGTGGAACTCAACTAAGGAGTGCCACCAAAGGCCAGGGACGAGGAGTATTGCTGGAGGTCAAAGAGGAGAGTCGCTAGACCTCAAAAATGTAACAGGGTTTTAGATTTCATGGTCAATGGCCGTCGGATTTGGTTTTTGATGTTAATAGTAAAAAATATAAATAAAATTTATTTACTTGTAATTCATACAAAGGACAATATGATCATATAAGGTAATTGAGATCTGACATTTTTGGTTGGAAGCTTACTCACGTGAGCTTTCAAAAATGCGTAAGCTTTAGAAAATACTGGTGTTTTGAACTTTTTGATTTGAGGTTAGAAGTCACAGTTTGGAGGGAATTAGTGTTTGGAATGATGTTGGGATAGAAATAGATTCCCATTAGAATTTAGGAGTTGGAATTTCTACTAAATGCAAACTAAAGCCTTTAACGAAGCTCTCCCAAAACGTCATTGCATTCAACGGCCGAACTGCCTCATTCCCAAAGGTTAAAAATTAAGGTGGGATTAGCATGTGTGACAAGTTTTTTTTTTCCTTCCCCAAAAAGACAATCAAATTCCCAAAAATGGAAAATATGTCTCAAGGGGACCCCGTATACAAAATCCGAAACTTGAGGTACCTAAACCGCCACATTTCCGGCACACAAATCAAATTCCATAAAAGTGAGGGCCAGTCGTCGCCATGGGGGTTCACATCGTTCGCTCCTCTTCGACTCTCCCTTTCTATCCACTGAAACCAACAAATTATTCCTTCCTACGTCTCTCTCACGCTCGACCTCTCTTCCGACAAACCCTAGACCCCTCACCTACCACACAGCACCATCGTCACCACCGCCATCACCGATGCTTCCGTTCTCGTCCACCGCGGTGGACCAGATCCGGTACCTGCTTGAAACCTGCAACGGCTCCAACTTCGACTTCGTCCTCCGCCAGCTCTGCGAGGTACACCCGACCACCCTTTCCCTCCCATTGTCTTTGTAGATGGTTCGTTTTTGTTCAGTTTAGTTAAAAACATATGCGATCTTCATCTCAAAACTGTGTCATTCTTGTCAAACTAGTTGTAATCAAGACTTAAAACATGAACATAAAGTACGTTGAAGTATTGAGATGAAGATCGCATATGTTTTATCTTTATTTTTTTATGTTTAAGTCTTCGTTTTTGTGGTGTCTGTTCCGTTCTTTTAGATTTTGTTTCTGCGTAGTCTTTTCGCTAGTTAGCTAAGAGGGATGTTGCTGAATGCATTGGCAATTTGAGATTTAGGCGCTATCAGTTAATTTTAACACTAGGAGTCTAACATTGCCTTCTATCGTTGTTTGTGGAAACTGTTCAAAAGTTGATGGGGAGTTTACATAGGTCTCTTCTTGGTCGAATCAGTCGTGATAAAGAGGAAAAGTGCTTGTAATATGCAGTTATGCCTAAAACATGAGTTTAAATTACATTGCTGCCTACCTTTAAGTATTTTTGCACAATGTAATCTGCAATGCTCAGCTGAGGCATGTTTGCCTTTTGTTTGTGGAACATAGTTCTTTTGTTGGTTTTGTCATGTTATGGCTAACAATTAAACTAATATTATCTGTTAGGTCAGTCTGTAAAGGGAACTTTACTTTTTCAGTGTTTCCAAACTTAATGTTCTATTGACATGTAAACGCGAATACAAGATTCAGAGTTATACAAACTGGGATTGGTACTATAACAAGTGATGTTTGATATTTTGGATATTTTTCCTCATCTCATCAGAGTCAGGTGGTAATGCCACACTTTCTTGAGGGGAGACAAACATATGGAAACTTTGTTGTATAGTGGCCACTCTTGTCATGCATCTCTCTTCTTTTTTTCCCCAAGCTGCAAATTATAGTTTCAGATAATTTTCAAATTTGTTGGGTGGCTGGAACATCCTACTCTCATTATGTTTTGCAGCTTTTCAGAAAATTGTCTGCTGACATGTTATCTAATCTAATACCTTATGCAGTTTGTGGAGTATGGAAGTGAAGGAAGCATCATATTGCTCCAGACTTGCTTGGACCAAATTGATTTTCATGGCAGGAATATGCAAAATGTGTTAGTCAAGTCAGATATTGTTTCTGCTGTTCTCAAGTATCTAATGGGAAGACCCAATTTCAGTACAGTCTTCTGTGAAGCATTAAGAAAGACATGGGCCAATGATATGTTTCTGGAAACTCTCTCTATGGTCTTGAACCTGTCAATATTTGAGAAAATTGGTGTTAGTCTGGCTTTAACTGATTCAGAAAATTTGGAGTTCAGAATAAGAGGTGTATTAATTTCTTGTTTCATCATAAATCTTCGAACATATTTCAGTTGTCGGTTGAAATTGGACTGTTTTCTTTTCCTTATCTCATCACTGAAGTGGCCCTTGTATGTTTGGTTGATTTACAGGGCAAAATTTCTGCATTGCTCGGATCGAGGAGCTATGTGAAAATCCTGCTTCATTTGTTCCTGTGGAACAAATTCAGGATATAGTTATGTTTCTCTCTCGCTCTGAGGGACTTACAAAACATGTTGATTCTTTTACAAAGATATTATCTTTATTAGACATGAAAGCGACTTTACCTTTCCTACTTTCTCCAATGCTTTCAAACGATTCATGTGCCATCGATTCTCCAAGGTCTGTTGAATAAAAAATTATTAGGGGTTACTGCTGTTGCTTATCACTCACTACTATTTGTCTTTGCCACAGGCTCTTGGATCTGTTTCTTGGATGCTCAAACAGTGATTTTGATTCCATTCTCTCAGAGATAGAAAGGGAAATAAATATGGCAGATGTTATGGGAGAACTGGGCTATGGTTGTACTGTTGACTCTTCTCATTGTATAGAGATGTTATCTCTTTTTCTACCTCTCACTGAGGGGACAATTTCTAGGCTACTTGGCACCATTGTGCGAACTCGTGTGGGACATGAGGATAATTTGAATATATATTCAACTTTCTCTACTGTTTTCGGTAGTACTGCTGCTATTGATTCTTCTAGGCTGAGCTCATGGAACATTAATGTCCTTGTAGACTCCATTAAGCAGCTCGTAAGCTCTTCCTTGTTCTTAAACTATCTTTTAATGTGTTGTTCTCTTGTTTGTAGAATGATATTATATTACAGTGAAAAGGATAGATCTACAGGTCCTCTCTTGTATCTATGATGGGATAGAAAGATGGATAACATAGAGACGTATGTGAGCATGCAACTAACTGACTGTATGTGAATTATTTGCATCCTTGTGATAATCAAGCAACAGCCAAGATTGAATGCATTTAATGGCTAATAAAAAAATTGAAAGAGCTTTGGAGAAGACAACTGGTAACACCTCTGACCTCACTCTTGACTTCCGTTTCTCCTTGTCCCTCCCCTAGAAGAGCAGCTATCCCACCATTTGTTGTTGGTATTGCCTAGTATGGTGGCCTAGGGTATATGTTTAAGGTGGTGCAAGTGGTGGTGAGAAGGAAGCAAGTGAAGAAGAAGATGGTGGACATGTTGCTCACTTGCTTGAGATTCTGGCGATGTCGTCATGGTTGCTGGTGGTGGTGGATGGGATGAACAAGGCTCTTTTTTTAGAAATCTTAATCTACTGGCTTTCCTTTTTTAGATTTTGTAATGTAAATTTTTTGTTCTTTTTGTGTTGACAAGATTAAAGGCTTTTTTGAGCATCCCAAGTTTGCCATGCATTTGGACATCCATAGTTGAAATAACTCTCTGAGAGAGAGAGAGAGAGAGAGAGAGAGAGAGAGATTGTCATGCATTTGGACATCTGTAGTTGAAATAACTTTCTAATTTAGAATAATGTACATACTTGATTTGAATTTCCTGAAATTAATGAATATAAGCTTCTTGGACACTTCGAAATGAGAAAGCTAGGTATCCTAATATATTTGAGGAATGCTTAGGTATCTTGATGTACATAACTTCCATTCCCTAAAGATCAATGATGTATGCATATTTACAGCATATTTATCTAGACATAGTGGTTGGTTACATGTGGATCTGGTACATATCCTAAATTGAGGATACCAACTTATGATGCTATTATGATAATTTAGGCCTTGAGGTGATTTCCTGGGGTAGTTGGCACAGTTGTTTGCACCCAGTTAGGCACTTGACCGTGTTGTTATGTATCTCTTCTTTTTTTTCATTACCATTTCTACTATTGTTTTATCACAGATTGGTTATTTTTGTTTAACTACTTTTGAAAATTAACATTCTTTTGGATTAAAAGCAACCTGTGGTTCCAAAACAGGATGGTATTCCAGAATGAAGTAGCTTTCATGGGGGCCATTGTGAATGGATGTTGGATTCTGCTGTTACTTTTGGGAGGATTCTTTGTAATAATGGGAATAATAATATTTGGAAAGATCTTTTCTGATATTATTTTATTTTTATTTTTTGGTTAATAGACACCTTGTCTATAACTTTGTATTTTTTTTTGGATTTTTACATCAATAAATGAAAGATTCCATCATTTTCTCAAGAAGAAGAAGAAGAAGAAGAAACAAACTGTGACTTTTTGTTTGAAGGGTATTTTTTGCTTATTTTCAACTGAACTTTTACTACTTTTTTTATCATATGCGCACTAGTCTCTTATTGTGACAAAAAGGCTAGATAGAGTAAATCATCCTTTCTATCTCTTTCTGATGTAGTATATAAATTTGCAGGCTCCTGAAACGAATTGGACAAGTGTCATGGAAAATCTTGATCACGAGGGTTTTTGCATTCCTGACGAAGAATCCTTTTCTTTCTTCATGTCTATTTATAATAGTGCATGCCAGGTAATAATTTGATCTTTTGCTGTTGCTAGATGTAGCTTTATTTTGAACCTCTGATTCCAACTGGAAAGAGCTTGCTCTACAGGACCTTTTCCCACTGCACACAATTTGTGGATCTATTTGGAAGAATACTGAGGGTCAGTTATCTTTTCTGAGGCATGCTGTGTCTGCACCTTCTGAAGTATTTACCTTTGGACATTCTGAAAGGAAGCTGGTATGTATTAATAATTATAATTTCATTTAGCTCATTTTTCATCTGGCTACTTATTATCGGTTTCGCAATTGCAGACGCACATTGAATTTGTCCATTGTCAGAATGGACATGGAAATGAGGCATGGTTTTGTCTTGATCTTTTGGATGTGTTATGTGAATTAGCGGAGAGGGGTCATGCTGGCATTGTGCGGGAAATGCTTCAGTACCCTCTTAGGCAATGCCCTGAGGTTTTATTGATTGGCATTGCACATTCTAAAGTATGCAGTTTTCTTAACTTCGCTGTTCAAACTGCCCTAAAAATACAGAGTTCATGCCCTGATATTTGTTACTGATGCTGAGCTATTTTAAAATGTAGACATCATACAATCTCCTACAGTATGAAGTATTTTCTGCTTTGTTTCCTGAGATACTGAAGAAAAACATGAGAGGTGGTCTTATTAATCATTTATGGCGTGAAAACTCAAGCCTTGTCTTGCATGGTTTTATGGACGCCTATAACATGGATACTGCCAATATTGTGAGAATTTTGGAGATATGCGAAGAGCTGAAGGTAGAACATTTTGAGGTAGTTTTAGTTAGGCACATATATTTTTACCATATGTTTTCTATTTAATGTATGAATATATATTTTGTGATAACCCTACTATAAAATATCAAGAAATACAATTTAGGACCACATACATTTAACCAATGCTTCTCATATGCATGGGTAATGTAAGAAAGAGAAGGAAATAAGAACAAATGGGTTGAAATCTCACTAAAGAAAATTAGAAATTGCTTCTTCCATAAAACCTGCGAGTGGTTGAGCAACTGATTCAACTGGTAAACTGATATGAATGGATAAGTTGACCAAATGGTGATTGTTTAACTGGTCTGACCAGGTCAGTTTTGTTACACTGCATGGTAGTATGTTGGTATTGATAGTAGTAGATATGAATGCTGAAAAGCTTGTGCTGCCAACATGCTATGTGTTGCTGTGCGAAATGAAATATTCAGTTAGAAGCTTAGAATGCAAAATGAACTTCCACCAAACCTGGAGGAGCTGTTGGAGCATAGGGATGAATTGCTATTTATCACAGAACTTCTGTATTTTGCTTGAGAAGAAAAATGAACTCACTGGTCACTGAAGTCTTGACTATTATGAAATTGAAACATGCATACCCAGACCATAAATGAAATATTGATTTCCCCAGAATCAAACTTAGCTATTATTAGGGGAATATAACATAGATAGACAGCTTGACTAAGGCAGAGAAGGTAATGCTTTGATGTACTTTCATCCTTTAAAACTATGATGTTATTTGATCTTTTCTTTGACATATTTTGTTCCTAGTATGTCAATGCCACTAAATGCTTGTTTTTTCCCCACATTTCTCCATAAGTCGAGATGAAATTGTTAATATTGTTTAATTTTTCAGCTTCTTTCATCAGTTCTGGATTCAACTCCATTTTCCTTCAGTGTTAGATTAGCTGCTTTTGCTTCTCAAAAGGAACTCATAGACCTTGAGAGGTGGTTGACAGAAAATTTGAATTTATACAAAGATGCCTTCTTTGAGGTATTGTGCAGACAGTCATACTAGATTGCATCTTATTTCTTCCCCTGAAACAGCTTTATTGTCCTTTTTTAAGCCTACACTTTAATAATAATCCAATAATTACCTTCAATGAATAGGTCTGCCTTGAGTTCATAAAAGAAAATCTACCTAATTCCACAACTGATGTCCTTCCTGAGGCTTCCGAACGTTTTGGTGCTGGTGTAAACATTTCTCAGGATTTGTTTCAGAAAGTTCTCAAGGTGTGTCCCAGTTGCTATGGCACAAGAATATGTTCGTATAATTGTATTAATTGTTCTCCTTTTGTTATGTCAATAACTTTCTATTGCTATTCTACAAAAAACTGCAAAATCTGCAGGTTCTTCAGGCTCATTTGGGGCAAATTGGTTCGCCACAGCTGTCTGAGGAAATGAAAAGGTTTTATTCTTCATTCTTGAGCCCTGGAAAGCAAAGTGGTGGGTCTGTTGAGCTGCCAGCATCTGAAGGAAGCCCTAATGACATTGAGAAAGAAGCAAATGCATACTTCCAACAAATGTTCTCTGGGCAATTAAGCATTGAGACGATGGTCCAAACACTTGCACGTTTTAAGGAATATCCTGATGATAATAGGTACTTCACCACATGCTTTGCTCATGTGAACCTTTTTCTTCAGTCATCTGGTTGAACAGAATTCAAAGCGATTTCTAGAGTTTGAAACTGTGGTGTATCCTTGTTGCCTTGGTGAAGATTATATGCAACTTCTTTAGATCTAAATAAAGTTTTCCTTGTAAGAAGCTTTCTCCTGAATGGTAGTTTTCATACTGATGACTGTCTTTATTATTCAATTTATACAGAACTTTATTTCTTAGAAGCTGTTAGATTTGGTGGGGGCTAGAAGCTGTTAGTAGGATTTTCGTATAATTATACTGTTTGGCCATAGGGGTGGTCAAATGAGGTAGTTTGCCTAAAAGAGTGGGGTAATTAGGAATTTTTTTCCCTTTCAAAATGGAATACAAAGTCCATTTTTTTCTCTACTATGGTGGAAAAGTAACTTGAACACATTCCTTTTGAAGAACTAATTCAAAGGCAGGTGTCCAAAGTGCTACCCATCAATCACTAGAACTTCAGTTTCTAAAGTTAAAACCAAATACTACAACACTATAAATATAACTCTCTGATTTGTCAACTCTGGGATTTTAAATCCTATTGGAATTGCAACTGCACCAAACCTAAGAGAGCCAAAAAGAGTCATGAATTATTTTGTGTTTTTATAAAAATTAAGAGTCAATTAGTCACTATTTCATATTATTGGAGGAAGTACTTATTCAAATGTTATTTGAATTGGAACGTCCTCTTAAATTTACTTAAACCATATTGTTGTTTTTAGGTAGTCCTTATTATTCAGGAAAACTGTAAGAAAGCTTCTTACTGAAGTGTAAGTGTAAAACTATCAAGCTCTTAGTCATGGTACATTAATGTTGGGTGGGACCAGAAATGGAATTTTGGTTTAGCTTTTCAGATCATCAGATGTAGTCAATAAATATTGTTTTCCAATTGATCAGTCATTATTTATGAAGAGGTAAGAGAATTGCTTACCAAAGTGAACTACCATGTTTCATTTGTGGTAATTGAGTGTTGGATGAGATAAAAAAAATTTGCCTTTTTGGATTTAGCATTCCGACCTGCAGTTTCCTTCTACTTCTCTGCAGTTCTTTCTAGTTGTTACTCACTTTTTCATGTACTGTTTTTTTATGGCAAGATACTGATAGAATATGTTTTTTTTTGGGGTGCAAATTCACAGGGAAAAACGAATTTTTGATTGCATGATTGGAAATTTATTTGAGGAGTACAAGTTCTTCACCAAATATCCAGATAGGCAGCTTAAGATAGCTGCTGTACTATTTGGTAAGGCTTTTGGAGTTTTTTTCATACCTTTTGTTTTCTTACATTACCTGCTTTGCCCTTTTGTTATGCATGTTGTATGCATCTGGTTTTTGCATGTATACATACATACATACATACATACATACATACTGTGACCAAATGGGGTCTGAGGCTCTGAGCTTATAGAATACGGTATGAGACCATGATCTAGGCCATCCATTAGATATTTTCATGATCTGACCATAGAAAATTATTGCAGCAATTCCCTTTTCAAGTGGAAATCAAATTGCATTGTAACAAATTCAAATGTTCAGGCAATCTCTTTCATTTCTATGTTGTTGTTTTGTTTCAAACATAGGCTCTAACAAGTAACAACAATCCCCTTTTTTCTGCCCTATCTTTCAGGTTTTCTATTTTCTTTCGCCTCATGTTGTGTTCTCTATCTTCATCTCTCACTCTTCTTTATTTTTCACCCTCTACTGTCCTTTCAAGGAGTCCAAAAAGGCAAGAATCATGGATTTCTTTGATTAAAAACAACAAAAGAATTTTTGGACCATAATCCAAAGCATGGACCATGACATGTATGTAACTTTGATAGATGAAAAAACACAGGGTATGGTATGGAGACTTACGCCCACAAGCATGTATCCCCTCTTGATCAAATTAAACTTTTTTGATAATTGTTTAGTTGTTGCCAATTGAAATTATTAAATATGATGGCTGTTGTCCGCGAGCAATGAATGGCTAAATACAACACCCAATTTAGGGACTTACATACATGAGGGTGCGAACCACGACTACCAAAGAAGCAACACTGTAACCCTCCATCACCACCAACAACGGCCAAATTGGAGACTTTGAGACGAATACTCTATTAGCATGTTACTCACCAACAATTGGCAAGGTAGTAGGCGACATGCATTTGAAGTAATGAAGACTATACAAAAGGCTGAAAGAAGATGCATTGGCAATGGAACCTAGACTTCTTCCTCAAATTTATTCGCACGACAATCTCCTAATTCTGCCTCGACTCACATGTTCCATCAGGGAAATGGTAGAAGTGTTATGCCATCACCCTTCTACATCTCTGTTTTCCTACTGTGATGTGTGTTCGCTTATGCTAACCTAGCTACCTCAAATGTTTTGTTGGAATAGTCTCATGTTGGAAAAAGTAAGAGCTAGACTTGTGGTTATGTATAGATGGATCCCTTTACTTATAACCAATTGGTTTCGAATTGATGTCTATATTTTAATATGATATTGGAGTTAAAAGAGGCTCAAACGAGCCTAAGCCTATACATATTCGCCCTTGCCTAAAAGAGACACTTGTTGGACTTAAAAGATGTCATAAGTGAAGGGGAGTGATGGAATAGTCTCACATTAGAAAAGATGAGGATTGAACTTGTGGTTATATATAGATAGATTCTTCCACCCATTTTGAGTTAGATGTCTATATTTCAGTAGTTTCCATCAACGAATTGATGATAGAGGTGCTACACCATTGCCCTTCTTGACATTTCCCAAGTGGGCTTCTTTTCCAACTTTTCATGTGGTTCTTTTTTTCTCAGTTTTTCCCAAACGTCTACCTTTTCAAGTTCCAAACCAATAAAAGATGAGGTGCAATGCAAAAGTGGGTGTGAAAGGTAAGCTCACATAGAAAAGTACATTTTTATGTGGAAATTAGCTCAGTGAAGGATACTAATGAAGACTAGGAGGATTGTGTATGTGGATGCTACTTTTGAGTTTTGTAGGAGTGCTGACGAAGACCACAAAAAATTATTTGTGCTTTACCCTTCTGTCAAAGGCTTTTCTAGTAAACTAGGAGATTTTTTGCATTTAAACCTAAGTTTCTCTATCCTTGAGGATATGTGGAATACTTTTGATGGCCATGGCTCTCATTGACATGATAAAGTCAAGTGTTACCTCGCAAAATTGGGTGCATGTCTAGTTTCAAGATATCTTTAGAAATGAGGCTGTTTATGTAGGATATCTTTTAGAAGTTGCAAGGAAATCCTTGCTTTCTGAGGTTGGTTGTTGTTTTCTGTTAAATAGAGGCTTTGGATGATTAAAATTGTCATTTTTGATTGTTTGACTATTTTACTTGAGGTCATACGTTTGGTTTGAGTCACAAACTCAGCGTTGCTGCATGTTACATGCCAGTATAAGGCTTCATATGGACCCCTCACTAGTCCCACATTGGTGGGAGTTGTGCATCAGGTTCACCATTTATTAGACATATTATCTTGTGGTCATTGTATACTGTTGGATTTTTAATCAGCAAATGAGGAGCTGTATCATATCTTTTAAAAATACAAAAGATGTAGATCAATAAGAAGAAAAATAATATGAGATTAAGGCATCTGAATTACACTATGAATATTTTATAGTGCTAAGGTTGTCAGAATGGATATTGGTTGAATTGGTGATCAGTTAGAAAATGGGTTCTTACAAGCATGGTTGGATCCTTTTTGGGGACTCAGAAGTGAGAATGTAATGCCTTGAGATGTGCTTGAAGTGTTTTAACATGTTTAGTATCATATCAGATAATTTTAAGATCCATGGTGGATATATAAGGAAGTACGATGCTACTAAAGTTATTCATGACTTAAGCATTTTGACATGAGTAGGTGTGTATTACTCGAGTTGCTTTGGTACAGTAATTTTACGGACTCGTTGTGGACAGGCTAGGCCAATAGGCTTTGGCTTGATTCGTGATAGGATGGTATTAAAGTACGAAGGTCAATTGGTGTAGGAGCTAAGTGTCGTCTTAGGCTTAATGCTACACGAAAAGTGAGTTGGTGAGGGTTACCTTTGGAGCTCGTACAAGCTACTTGTAGAATACTAAAATCCTATATTGGTGCAACTCTTGATGAGGATGTCAAGAGGTTCAGTAGGGTCAATGTACAGAGACGTGCTTGAGGTGCTCGAGTACGTTTTGTCCTATATAGGATAATTTGAAGATCTCTTTTCGGATAGGTATATTAGGAAGTGAACTTGCATAAAAATAACTTAAGCATTTTAACCTTGAGGACAATAGTTTCGTGGACTTTGTTGTGAATTAGATGGTTAAGTCGTTGGACTGCTTGGTACTAGTAGTTGAATTGGTTCTATTTTAACAACCCATTGAAACAAAAAATATCCCATGCATTGGAAGCCCATCCCATTATTGTTAAGAAGGTAAAGAAAAGAGGGAGGAGACAAACCATAGAAGAACGTATGGATAGCAAATGTACCCAACGCCTCCTGCTTCCTTGTAAATTACAGAGAAAGGAGTTCTCTCTTCCTTGATTCCTCTTCTTCTTCTTTTTGAACAATACGTAGAGGAGCCTCCTTTTCCTTGATTCCTCCTCCTTTTCTATTTTTAGGTCTAAGGTTCCTCTTCCTTGGTTGTCTTCTATCACTTTTTCCCATGTTTGCCCATGACCCTTTTTTGTGGGACCAAATTTTCAAAATGGTTGACACAACTAGACTGTAAATTGGGTTGTGTTGTGTACTTATAGTGTCATTGTGGCCATCATTTTTTTAACAATATTTTTTGTATTTTGGAAAAATTGTTATTGATTATTAATAATAGAACAATCTTAAACATGTATAAAATGTATTTGTGTTCAATGTGGTAATAATATACTTAGTAATCCATTATTAATGTTAAACGTGTAATAATTGGGTTCAATCGTGTTGAATAAGGTAGAAATTGTTTTCAATTGTGTCTAAATAATATTATTTTCATTAACCATGAATCACATAAGTATTTCAAAATAGTTAAAAAAATTATTACTAAATTTTATCGTATTGTTGTGTCGTATTGTGTCAACAATGCTTACACGTGTGGACACTGGCAATGTCATTTTGGGGTTTTACGGGTTGTTACATGGATCAGGTCTATACAATCATTGTTTCCCATGTCACTCATTTACATGACCACTTTTGTTGCAATACACAAACATTTTTCCCATGTCAACCATGTACACAATCGTTTTTTACCTTTTGCTGCTGCTTGTCTTGTTCTTTTTTTCCTTTTTTCCTTTGTAGAACATGATTTTGGTTATTTGTTTGAATTAAATTACTCTTGGTTGAATATTAATTGCATATATTCATGTAATTTGATTAACGTTGTTGGTTATATGCACATCAAATGTTTATATATATATATGTGTGTGTGTGTGTGTGTATATATAGTACATATGTATTAAATGCTCCCTCAACAATTAAAATTACTTTTACATACAAGTAAATGTGGTTTTGGGTTTTTTTTTTTAAAAATTCAAAACTTAGGTGTATTTAAATCACCCCCCCCTTCAAACCCTAAAATGCATTTAAACCCAACTCCCCCTCCCTTAAATTTTACAAGTAGCCCTGCACCTTCCCCTATTAACGCAAGTCGACTCCATCCCCTGTGCCAAACTCACCCCCTACACATTCATGCCCCATCCTTGTCGACTCGTCCTCCTCCATTGCCTCCACAAGCACATCAACATGCCGCCTTGCCTTTCTCCATCATCGATCCGTTGCCCCCATCCGCTCGTTGACTCGCCTTTCTCCTCCTTTACACCTGCACGTTGACATGTCACCGGAGATCTCGTTACCAATGAGCGGCTCAGAGAGATTGGAAGATCGAGAGCGTCATCGACTCACAGAACCGCATCACTCTAACCTTTTCTTTTAATTTTTAGTTTCTTCTTGTCCCCTAGTTGCTCGAGGACCATACGAGTGCTTGTAGCAAAAATCCTTAGATTTTTGTTGCTTGACGACGGTTTCATTTTGTTCTTTCGTTATCATTTTGGGTTCTTCTTGTTTACTTGTTGATTTGGTGAAGTGGAGGAAGATGAGTAGAAAATAGTATTACTGTTTGTCGTGATACTGTTTGTATTATCGTGAATGGTTATTTTGTAGTCATGTTTCATTTAGTAATACTGTTTACGTGTAATAATATGAAACTAAATGTATGTACTTAAATGAGATCGAAATACGATTTTTAAACCAAAAATAGTTACTACTTTTTAATACTGTTTCATAAACAGTATTACGAAATTAAAACGAAACTGCTTCATAAATAGTATTACAAAATTAAATCGAAACTGTAAAAAAGTATCCATTGTCTTCTTCAAGAATGAGATTTTTGTCTATTTTTTTAAATAAGAAATAATATCCATGAACTTGTTCATGAAAGGTGACTGTTGCATGTTCTCTAGACTAGATAAAAATTATATGAATTGGTTCCAAACTTCAATAGGTGAAATGGACAACAACAACAATAGTCTTCATTGGAACAAACCCAAAGTAAACGAGCATACATTTTAAACCATGTAATTAGAACAATGAAAAATTTTATATAGAGAAATTTTAAATATTGTGTGGACATGAGATATTATCAAACCATAACAAAAACGTAATACTGTTTCGTAATATTGTTTTGTGATATTTGATATTGTTTTGTAAATATTAATATTGTTTTATAAACAGTAACACTAAATGCAATTAGAACTGCAAAATAATAATAATACTGTATAAACAAACACATTATTATAGAATGATTGATGAAATCAATGTCAAACACATTACCAGAGAAAACATACCTTTTAAACATGTAAAGATGCTATTTTTGACAACGAAATTTAAAAATAGTTAAACAGTTATCCTAAAAAAATGCTCAACATTAGATAAAATAACTTTCATAAATAGCTACCTTAAATTAATTAGCATTTATCTATGGGAAAAAAATAATAAGCAATGCGGTTTAATGGAGTAGTACGTCAAAAAAAAGAACGACCTAGATAGGAAAATTTAAAAGCAGTTAAACAATTTCCATAAAATTGCTCAATATTAGATAAAATAAGTACGATAAATAACGACCTTAAATCAATGGGCATTTATCTATGAAAATAAATTAATAAGCAACGTGGCTTGATAGAGTAGTACGTCAAAAAAAAGAAGAAAGACCTATACAAGAAAATTTAAACGTAGTTAAACAGTTACTATAAAAAAAATACTCAACATTAGATAATATAACTACCATAAATAACTATCTTAAATCACACGTCATTGACAAAAATAACAACATTGTTATTTGAAAAAAAGGCAAAACCACCAATGGTTATATTGTAATGGTTTTAATAATACCTATTAGATTAATATCGGATAGTTATATTGCATCTTCTCTCAAAATAGTTAATTTGAAAGAGGCTGACTCCTATATATATACACACACACACACACACACACACACATACCTTCAGCCTTTTTTTCATTAAACACCTTTTTAAACCCTTGTGTAGCATTTACACGTGTAGTAATATAATTCATGTCGTGCCGTTTCCTATTTTTTAAAGCATTGTGTGTGACGAGGAGGCAATTGCCACTCCCTATCTTAATAAGCAATGCAAGGAGTTAATAATTGAAACAGATGCATTTATTTTCGTTTTTTAAAAACAATATGTCATGTCACAGTCAAACTGGTTGAATTGGTTTGTCAGATTAAAGTGGCCACAGAAAGGGTTTGATGCTTAATACAGTTAATAAAACATTGATTTACTAGGAACTGCACCATCCTTATAAAAAATTACTAGCAACTGCACTATGCTCTGCATTGGGTCCACGTGATTGCAGTCATATAGGGAAAAATTCAAAGCGTGGGGTGAAGTGAACAATGTTGCATGGGGCCCACGTGATTGTGGTTGCAAAAGTGACATGAAGTTGTGAATAACAAAAAGAAAAATGTGGCCATGTTGGAGCCTTCTTGCTGTGGCCCTTTTTCCTTGTTTTGTAACTATTTTAAGAAGGCAACGTCATTCAAGATGCAGATAGATGGTGAATGGTCTGTGAAAAATGTTAACTTGGATTTTAAGCATGCGAAATAAATTATGTATGCCTTTTTTTTGAGTGATTACACAAAACGTATCTCGACCTGAAGAAAGAAACAAGAGTCATGATATGGGCCAGGTTGTGTGTTTAAAAGTATTATTTCTGTTGTTGCTGTGATAAATGTTTTCTCTTGTTTGTACAAAATAGTCTTGTGTAGCTTTCTTCTTAATATGCTCATTTTTTTAAAACATTTTTCTTTTGCACAGGTTCTTTGATAAAGCATCAACTTGTTACCCACCTCACCCTTGGAATTGCCTTGCGTTGTGTTCTTGATGCATTGCGTAAATCTGTGGACTCTAAAGTGAGTTTCAATATCTTTTCTCTATTAACCTACCTTTCTGTTGTCTTTTGAGGTAAGGATTGGACTTTTTGCATACAGATGTTCCTGTTTGGTGCCAAAGCTTTGGAGCAATTTACTGAACGCTTGATAGAGTGGCCCCAGTATTGCAATCATATTCTTCAGATATCTCATCTGCGGAATACTCATTCCGAATTGGTTTTATTCATTGAGAGAGCACTTGCACGGATTTCTTCAAATCAATCAGAATCAAATGGTGGCAGTAACCTCCCTGCTGAGCATCACCAAAATTCTGCTCCAACTTCTGCTGAAAATATTGAGGTATGGCTACATGTATTCATTAATGTTTGAATCATATTTGGGTGGATTTATAAAAAAGCCTCTGGGACATTGATATGCTGATATGGTTGCACTTTATAACATAATTGTTTGCCTGGGTGGATCATCTGCAAATGCCTCTCAGGCATTTAGTTTGTTGATACAGTTGGGATTATAATTGTTTTTTAAAAGATGCAAGTGTTTAATGCATCACTTTCTTGAGTGTGTTCATTATAGTCATGTTGGATGAGTAGAATTAGTAGAAAAGCCTGATTCCACTTGAGTTGGTTGAGGGTTTTTTTTTGGCAAAGTAATGTGGCCTGGCCTCATTCGGAAATGTGGTGTGATTGATGTTAAGTTCGCCTCATGGATGATGTTAGAAGGATGAATAAGACACTAAAAAAACTATGGTATTGAAAAGTAGAATGGGTTTTCACAATGATGAGAATTTTGTTGATTAGTGGTTACTTTACGGTATAAAAGATCAATGCTAAGTTCTCCTCATGGTAACATTATTGCTGCTTGTGTTTCTTAATTAATGTTTGTTTTATATACCTCTATGAGTTTCTTACTTCTTCATTGCTGATGCATGACTGCAGCTTTTGCTGTCTGGTCTGTCTCTGTCCTCTCCTTTCCAGTTACAGCAAAGGAATCAAGGTTTCGTTGAAGATAGACCAAAACATTCTGCATCATCAGTCAGCCACATGAAACAGAATTTACCTCCATCCGGGCTGGCCTCTCTTTCGACTGCCCATGTTGATCCAGTAGGCAGTCAAAAGGTAAGAGAAATCCACACAGAGAGTTTTTTCTCCCTTTATGCTTTTCAGATTCCAGTAACTTCTGGTCCTGTGGGCTTAGGCAACCATACCGCAATCCATGCAAGCTACTCAGCATCCTCCTGGTGTTTCAGTTACTGCATCACCTTCACCTGGTTTTCTGAGATCTACACGTGGAGCAGCAACATCAGGTATTCTGGGAGGATTATTGTCTACATACAGTTTCCATCTGTTAATTTCTTTTTGCAGTGAATAGTTCCTGGTTTCTCACCTAGTGCAGCTTTATTTGTCACTCTCTTTGTAACAGTTAGAAATGTTTGCATCTAGGTTCTGCTTTTGGGCTTTTATCATCTCCTTTTGTCTTTACTCCAAGTTTTTGACCTCATTTATAGGAGTGCTTAGACAAACGTCGTACAACACAGGTTTTGGAGCCGCATTAAACATTGAAACCCTCGTTGCAGCTGCTGAAAGACGGGATACTCCAATAGAGGTGCCTTACTGTTTATATTATGTCCGTAGTTCATTTCCTGTTGGCTTCTTACTTGGCCAGTCACTTATTTCTGTAGATCTTTATTGCAGGCTCCAGCTTCAGAGATTCAGGATAAAATCCATTTTATTATCAATAACATTTCAGTGGCAAATATAGATGCAAAAGCTAAAGAATTTGTTGACGTTTTGAGGGAGCAATACTATCCTTGGTTTGCACAGTACATGGTGATGAAAAGGTGAGACATTTCTTTGACTGCTTTTTGGTTTCAGTGGTCTACTTCTTTCTTTGGTGCCAAGGGTACTAAAATGCTAAAGAGAGAGGACACTTGTTTTACTAATGAAAACCGTGTTGTCAGGGCAAGTATTGAGCCTAATTTCCACGACTTGTACCTGAAGTTCTTAGAAAAAGTCAATTCTAGGGTATTAAACACGGAGATTGTCAAAGCTACTTATGAGAACTGCAAGGTTGCTATTCTAATTATTTGTTGCCATTTTAGATTAGTTGAAAATTTAGATTAAAGACTTTAGTTAGTATATTTTCAAACCAATATTGTTTCGAAC
Organism: Posidonia australis; assembly: GCA_024699735.1. Classification (NCBI taxonomy): domain Eukaryota; kingdom Viridiplantae; phylum Streptophyta; class Magnoliopsida; order Alismatales; family Posidoniaceae; genus Posidonia; species Posidonia australis. The sequence goes on from JAMKQA010020034.1 coordinate 31,393, forward strand.
TGGCAGGTATTGTTAAGGTCTGATCTTATAAAGTCAAGTTCGGAGGAGCGATCCTTGCTTAAAAATCTTGGTAGCTGGCTTGGGAAATTTACAATTGGTAGAAACCAGGCATTAAGGGCTCGCGAAATAGATCCAAAAGTCCTGATTATGGAGGTATAAGTTCATCTGATTTGGCATTTTTATTTCTGACTGAAGATTCTTATTTGTAGTTATCCGCACCTTAGTGGAATGTTCAAGTTGCAAGCTCATTAGAAAAAGTTGGCTTATGATAGAAACATGCCATATTATTTTTCCTTTTATTACATTTTATTCCTTTTGTACTTGTTTTCCATCTATGTTACTCTGTTTGTCCAATTATACAATCTCCTTATTCCAGTTGTTAGTGCTGAACTTGAAATCCTGAAAGACATGGAAATGATGATGATTTTATAGTCATGTTTCCTGAAGAAGATTGCTTTGGTGTCCAATGATTTCATAATATTTTATCTGGTCAAAGCATCTAAGACAATTGGGAAGTTATTTATGTCTCATCTTCTGATGGTTTTCTGTTATATGATCAGGCATATGAGAAGGGTTTAATGATTGCTGTTATTCCATTCACATCAAAGGTATGTTCTAAGTTATTCCATTCACATCAAAGGTATGTTCTAACACAATTATTTAGCCCAGTATCATGGGTTGGTAGCTCTGATAGTTTACATTTTTCTGCAGATTCTTGAACCATGTCAGTGCAGTCAAGCATATCAGCCTCCAAACCCATGGACTATGGCTATCCTTGGTTTGCTCGTTGAGATTTATAATCTGCCAAACCTTAAGATGAACCTGAAATTTGATATTGAGGTCAGCTTATATTCCCTAGGGATGTTTAGAAGTCTTCATATCAATTTGCTGATTGTATTTTGCTTTCACTGTATTCTAGGTTTTGTTCAAGAACCTAGGTGTTGATATGAAAGATGTCAAACCAACTTCACTTCTCAAAGACCGGATTCGTGAAATTGAAGGAAATCCTGATTTTTCTAACAAAGATATTAGCACAGCCCAGGCTCCAATTGTTGCTGAAAGCAACTCTGGATTGATATCTACATTGAATCAAATTGAGTTGCAACCTCAAGTTACAAACACTTCTCATCCAGGAGGGCGTCCAAGCCCTCTGGGCCAGGTTGATATTCTATTGTGTGCTCTGATACTTATAAGTGTTCCTATTTTCCCTGACTAATTGCTACTATAATTGTGGCTGGTCTTATAGTATGCTGGGTCTCTTCACCTTGCTCCAAATACGCTGGCGGAGGATGAGAAAATGGGATCCTTGAGCATTTCTGAACGTTTGCCTTCTGGTCAAGCACAAGCTCAAGCTAGTCCAACCCCATCTACGTTCTCTATTAATCAGGCATGCACGAGTTCTTTGATTCATAATATTTTCCCTAATGCCATTGCTTTTCATGTTTCAATAGAAATGTTTTGGATTTTTTTCTGCAGCTTGTGGCATCCAACATTTCGTCTCATATTGTTATCAATCCTAAGCTTGGTGCTTTGGGTTTACAGATGCACTTGCAAAGGTACATAATCTGGAAATTTTGGTTACATATTGGATGCATAAATATTTTTCTCTAGTTCTAACAGATTCTTCATGTTTATAGAATTATTCCACTGGCAATGGAAAGGGCTGTCACCGAGATAATATCAGCTGTTGTTCAACGTAGTGTTACGATCTCTCTCCAGACAACCAAGGAGCTCATTCAAAAGGTTGTTCTGTTTTCCTTTTTCGTTAGTATTTTTTTCTCAAAACTTGGAAGCATTCATTTCTTGGTTGGAGTTTTGAAACATGGTATCTAATTAAATTGTCTCCCAGCCTGCAAACGCCTACATGTTTTTTCGCAGTCATGTTTCTTATCTTATTCTACTTGAGTCTCACGTCTTTTTTTAAAACCCAGGACTATTCCTTGGAATCTGATGAGAATCGAATACGTCATGCCTCAAAGTTGATGGTTTCCAGTTTAGCTGGAAGTTTGGCTCATGTGACCTGCAAGGTTTATTCTTTTTAATTAATTTTTAGTTTATTGCAAAACATGCCTCAAACTTTAGAAGTTTGGCTCATGTGAAAATTTTTAGTTTATTGCTCATGAGAATTGCATACGTCATGCCTCAAAGTTGATGGTTTCCAATTTTGATTTACAGAATCTTTCATACATATAAAATAACTAGTCATGATTTATTCCATTGTTGTTGCTTGCTACAGGAGCCACTTCGTTTGTCCCTGTCAACTCATCTTAGAAGTTTATTTCAGGCCTTAAATCCTAGCCTGGATCTTCTTGAACAGGCTATTCAGCTTATAACAAATGATAATCTCGACTTAGGTTGTGCATTGGTTGAACAATCTGCTACAGAGAAGGTATACTATCTCTTTATAAAAAGTGTCTTATCATGGATACTATGAAATATCCCAAGTAGCATTAACATGCATATTATAACTATTTAATTGTTCTAGTCGTTGCTGTTTAACCTTTGAAATCGAATATGAGTCAGAACATCATGTGGTGCATATGATTTTCATTCTACAGGGTCTTAGTGTAGTATACATCAATGTTTTAAAAAATGGAAAACGGTCTCTATATGGATTTAGTTTTTAAACGTTTTTTGAAAAATGGGAGTTTAAACAGGTGTTTAATGAAAAAATGGTTGAAACTAATAAAAATAAAAATAAAAATAAATAAATGACATGCACACAACCAATAGCATTCATCAAAAAATCTCAATATCTAAAATTATCATACAAATACAAGTAATTTACTTCAAAATACAGAACTTAGACACGTGTAATTATCATTTAACCACGAGTGTATAATTACCATTCAACCACAAGTAATTTAATCTAAAAATATCATTAAATAAGTAAAAGCATAAGTAAACAACCAAATACCTAGATTATCAAACTATGTTATTGATAATGAGTCAACATCATATTATAAAAAATGGCTGTTTTTTGGAAAAAGAAGAAGGTATGAACGACCACACTGGTTTAAATGACTGTTTAAAGTCAATCCTTTTAAAAATTGTATAGCTGCAAAACAAAAGGGTGTTATGTAAAAGCGTTTAACTGGAGATTTTTTTCTGTTTTTTGGAACTGTGGTAAACATCTTAAACTTGGCAAATAAATGCTCTATGAAATGTAGTTCTGGAATATGTCTTTTCTTCAGTAGACTACAAAAAAAGTGGTTCCTACTTGTGGAATCACATATCAAGATGAAATTTCTACCATCTTCCAAGTGAAAGACTATTACAGTTTTATCACTTTTTACTAGTTTTTATCTTGTGAGAGCAGTGGTGTTGGTTTCAAGGATTGTTGGGAGGCAAGGTACAAAGTATATGGTACGAAATACTATTTGCCATAGTTTCGTAACTTCAATTTCATGGTAGACTCCGACCTTTTAAAATTAGGAGTCAGAGGTAGGCTCATGGTATTGGCTGATTTCAGTTTAAGATTGCAGTTGTTTGTCTACATGAGCTTATTTCAGTTTAAGATTGCAGTTGTTTGTCTACATGAGCTTATTTCAGTTCTACTTTACCTATTATCAAACATCTAGTCAATGACATCGACGAGGTGCTGACTTGGATGTCTGATTGGTATGGACCCATGTATGCATGATATTGGCTTACTGCTGAATATTCAAATCTTATTGAAGTTCAGGATTTGAGGACTTCTTGTGATGTAACTGTACATTTCAAACTGTTTTCTTGGAAACATAGTGGTGTTTGTCTTTTGTAAATGAAAACCCAGCTGTACAAAAGAGTATGAAAGCCAAGTCATTTTCAAAAAAGAGAGGGGAAAACAGCAAAACGAAAATTACAGCAGATCATTCCAAATCCCAGTCTCTCTTATTGAAAAATGAATTTAAACCTAAAGAATGAAGGAAGTCCCACAGCTTGCCACCATCATATCAAACTTGACCATCAAAGTGTATATGCCTTGTAAGAAATTATGCCTTTTAATATCCTGAATGCCGAAGTACGATCACTCCTCGAGGCTGTCCATTTGCTTCAATGCATGCTTAAGAATTAAACCTATCCAACCCCACAAAATTAAACTCCAGACTGAATGCTCCCATTCTAGTCAACTGGAATGCTGCCAAATTTATGTCCTCAGACTGCACAATATCTTACCGTTCTCCTTCTCGCCTCCCCTTTGATGTCCCTCATGTTCCTACTTCCAACAGATGCATCTTATCTTCATGGATGCAATTGTTGTGCCCTGTATTCTTAGGCTAAACAATATTCCACATGCTTGACCTCCTTCCATAAACTCACTGTCAGCACGCAAATTTGAAAGTCACCTTAGCCCATTCATGCTGTCGTACATAGAAAGATCAATAGGTGCATTAGTTCAGGGAAGAGATATCCTCTTGAAGGGCTCTATCAGCAGTATTGTTTCTTACACAAGTCCCTGTGAGGATGGTTTGTCTTGGACGTGTCACCATCTATCTAACCCACTTCATGGACGCACTCCTTCACATGCATTATCCTGCTGATCTTGTGGTTCCTGATTTGTGGCTCTTTGAAAATAAATTTTGATAAACTCAGTTGGAGTTTCCTTCATCTGGTGCATGTGAGTCTAGTCAAGTGGCTTGGGTGGGGATGTGGAACATGTTTGGAGCTGGCAAATGTTTAATGCAGAATAATGGTGTTATAAAGGCTTTTGATAAATGCATAGATATCATGGTGCCAAGGCAGCATGGCGATGCACCAAGACGCCTAGGTGGCAATAAAAATATTTTTATATGTTTTTCAGATTTTTTAAAATATGTTTATAAAGATATTTATAATTCATAATGCATTAATAAATTGATATATCAATTTTTAAAATTAACAATGACAATCTAACTATAAATAAAATCTTAATTGTCCTCTGAATCAATAACAATCTCAACAAAAACAATAAGTCAGTAACAAATAACAATAACTAAGTCAATAAAAACAACAATCTTAACAATAATAAGTCAAATAGTCAATAACAAATAACAATAACTAAGAAAAACTATATAATAGTCATCAAGAGTCAATGTTTAACGATGAAAAACTAAATAACTGTCATTAGCTTATTTAGGTTAATGTGTGCCAAAAAAAAAAGGTTTAGGTGTCTGGGTGCCTTAATCTTTGATGGCAAGGCACCACAATGACAATGGATAAATGGCTCAAGCAAGGTGATCCGTTGTTTCCTTTTCTCGGTCCTTGGCATCAATGTCCTTGCTATCTTGCCATGTGTAGACAAAGTGGTCAATGACATGGGTGCTGTGGTGGCATTCTAGAATTGTGTTCTCACTGTGTCTCTCCTCTTCACCGATCCAATGTTGTACTCATCTTTTGTAAAGATTCCAAAGGGAAATGCCTAAAGTTACCATTAGAAGTTTTACGATGGAGTGTCAATGATCAATCTAAGAAAAACTGTCTTATGTGGATTCACATTTAGAGAGACAGTGGAATGCTTTGCTAGTTAAATTTAATGCACTATAGAGTTTCTATCAATCGAATTTCTTGGTTTATCAATCGAGCTTGACTTCATGCTTGGAGATCTCTCTTGGAGAAGACACACTAACTAGAGGTGTGAAAAAGAGGAGTCCTGGATGCACATGGGCTATATTTCAAGAATCTGCTTGCTAGTCTTCCTAATTTCTACTTCTATCTGTTTAGAGTCACTCTCGGGTTGCTGTTTTGGAAACAAAGATGTGAACCTGATTGTGGGATGGTTCATATCCACTTAGTGATATGGGAGGAGAGGGATGGACCTCTCTAGGGTGTTGGTTTGGGACTTAAATATCAAATGCCTTAGTTTGATAACACAAGTCATAGTGGAGCAGCAGATCTCAGTATCCAGGGCAGGGAACAATATAATCTATGGATGCTTGAATTTAACTACTAAAAAAAAAAAGATTATAGGATTTATCTTAGCTAGAGATTGGGCGAAGATTCTGTACAATAAGGTCTTTTGAGATTTGAATCTAGTGTTTTGTATTTTCATATTCCTGTTTTACAGGTTTTCCTTTTGTGTCTGATACTTTTGTCAACACTTAGGGAGGGTTTGTGTCTTTAGAATCTAAAGGAAATCATGGGAAATGAAAGTAATTTCCCTTTGACTACATTTTAAAGTGGTGTTTATGTTTTTCTAAGGAAAAGGAAATGGTTTCCTTTAGTTTCCAAAGTATAAAAGGCAAAGAGAATTTTTTTTGTTTGCCTATACGCTTGAATTTCAAAGGAAACGTTCCTACTGCTTTGTCCTCTTCCTTCTTCTTTAATTATGTTTGCATTCTTCTTCCTTTTCCTTGGTTTTCTTTTCTTCCTTTGCATCCTTTTTTCTTCTTTCACGGATTCCAACAGTAAGGTGGTGCGGTTTCATTAAGCGATGAGTATTCTCCTTTTTCCTTGTGCTTTTGATCTACAAAAAGTTTTTTTTCCCTTTTGTATGCTTTTCTATGATTTTGTAGTTTTATTATTTCTATTACTATTGTAAAATTTAAGACATTTATGTTCATTTGGACAAATTAAAATTATTTTCCTTCTATTTCTATTGACATGTACAAACACATAATTTTTGTTTTCTGTTTGTTTCTAATGACAAGCACAAACACCAAAAATTTGGTCAAACGGAAAATAAATTCCGTTTCGTTTCCTTTGACCTCAATTTTTCATTTCCTTTCGTTTCTAAGACACAAACAGACCCATAGTCTCGAACCTTGAAGTATTCTTCCTTCTAGATCTTGCCATGCTTCAAAAACACCCTTGGCATCTAAAAGTTTGCACATGATGCATCAGACATGGAAACCGGGCCGGGCCGGGCCGGCCCGGCCCGCGAAACAGCCGGCCCAGTCGGG